>JAYMFT010163915.1:0-12371 GCA_038088735.1 Panulirus argus | reverse complement strand
AATAGTATAATAGACATATATATATATATATATATATATATATATATATATATATATATATATATATACCCTAGCCTGAGCCGAGCACCCAGTGGCTGGATAAACTGCAGGCCGACGGCCTCGTCCAAGATTCGAACCCACGCGGGCCCGACCCCATGAAGATGGAGGACTCCTAGCACCACACAACCCCCCGGGGTAGGACGCTCCTCACACTCCCACGTTATATGTTCACTGACTTTCGCGTGACGAGTGAGAAATTCTGATTTATCTTTACACTGCAGTTCTTCTGTAAACAAGTAAGCCAGCCACACGCCAGGATGGCTGGGATTGGATGAAAAACATCGGTACTTTAGTCGACCGATAAGGTATAAGTATCTAAGTACAACATAAGTATGTCAGTGTGCAACAGTATCCTTGCCAATCAGCCTGTCCGTGATGTAGAGTCCTTTCCGTGGATCATCTTGTGTTGCGGTTGACCATACCTCATGACGAGACTCTGGCCGGCCTCACAGTGAGGCTACCTACGCTGATTATCGGTCATCAGGAGAGATCTGGCCAAGTATGGTGTGAAGGGTGAGGAGCTGCTCGGCCTATGTCAGCCCTCAAGCCCCCAGGGCTCACCACCGGCCCACCAAGGGCGACGCTACACAGCATTTCATCTCCTCTCCCTAGTAACACAGAGACAGCGATCACACAAGATGTTCTCACTGCTTCCCGACCGCCCATACCAAGTCTCTCTGTCGCGTGAAGCCTTTTCTCAATGGTGTTTGAATCTCAGCTATATGTAGTTCAGCTTGTAAAAGACTAAGAGTCGCTAGGCCGTTGATATGAGAGACCTCACGCTCCCAGAGCCTGGTACAAGGAATGTCTGAAAGGTCAGAGGGAATTTGAACCGTCGTCTGGGGTCAAGGAAATGTCAAGATCCATGTGACCAGATATCCCTATCCTAATAACAGTAATACTTTTGACCATAAGATGCACATAAGCATCCAATTATGTTCGTAAAGTTTCTGCTTCCAATCGTCGCCTCGATTTTAATGAATAAAGATGATATGACTTTGCCTCAATTTGTTTACTTAACAGCAAAATAGATTGTCATTTAGGTTGATTCTAGTCATTCGGATGGCAACCAACAAATACTGTTATAATAACTGATAAGTTCAGGAAAATGAATAAGGTTGGAGAAAGAACTGCTCCTTGGGGAACTCTGTGTTAGAGCTTAGGATGAAACCTTTGTGAATGACACTGACTTGACGGCCAGCTGTGAAACTGACCAACTACTTTTTATCATAGTCATCTGCTGGTAGGGAAAAAGAAAGTAACACCATGCATTATGTGGGAAGTATACTGGTAGGGAAATTTTATAGGAAAGTGTGAACGAAAGAAATAAAATAAGTTCCTTCCTGCACGAAACTGTCTCCTGCACTAGGGCCAGATTCTGAAAAAGACAGAAACACTTTGAGGATGTGGATTTCGACACAGTTCTTCATGTAGGCTTATGACCATTTTTTCCTCCAAGGTTTCATTGAACCCAGTGGTCAGTCTGAGAGTTTGACACATACGAATGAAGTCTCCTGCCAAACCTCAGACATGCTGTGATTGATGCGAGATGAACCGGTGTTGTGTTCCCTTATTTAGGACTGTGTAACTGTTGGTTTCAAGAGTCCGTGTTCACGTGTGATGCCTTGTATAGACGTTGCCAAGGGTAGGAAGAGAGTAGTAAGTTTATACACATTCTCCTCTCGCACTCGTAAAAAGAAGAAGACAATTGCCACCGAAGGAAACCTGACCAGCAACCACTTCTTAAGTATCTTGTTGATATACTTAGGTAAGGCAGGTAGTCGTGGACCACATCCAACTGACGATATCTATATTCGACAAAATGTTCAAGTATTTGTGAACCACACCAGATATCAACCAACTTGAGACCCTCATCGATTAAAGTTTGAAAGAAATGTCTTTTTTCACAAAGAAATACAACATGAATGTCTCTGAGATCTCGAGGATTGGTAGCGCACACATTTACTGGCTAGCATTCGCTGCCTCTCTGAAGACGGTTGTTGATGTGGGGCGTCGTGGTCAGCCAGCCACCAGGGGTTATTATATAGTATTGGGGCCCATTGGCTGCCGACACCTTTCGCGCGCCTCCTGTGGTTTTTGTCGGCCAGACTCCAAGTAATGGTGCCGGTGTATTGGCCTGTTGCTATACGCTGGAGGTCTTCATGTTTTCTGGTTGCTTGATGTATATTGGGCTTCCTGTTGCTGTATGTGGGGCCTCCTGTTGTGTGCTGGCCTGTTGATGTTTGCTGGGCCTCCTGTTGTGTATTGGCCTGTTGCTGTATGTGGAACCTGTAGTGTACATTAGGTGAACTTGCCTTTGTTTTCAAAATCTCTTAACCAGCCTTCGTCATACGGGAGAACAAGTTTCATTCTTCGGTCGAACGTGATGGACCTGATATTGGTTGACTAACGACACTAAAAGAAATATAATCTCAAAGATTCGTTGTGATCAACGTGATGGAAATAGCGTCATGCAATCAGCAAGCTGGGCCTCTGATAGGGACCTCCCTCCTCCCTCCCTCTCGTGTGGCCAGCACTTCCTCGGTGCAAGGCCTCTAGCAGCAGGGGTGGGGGATCCTCGGGCGCCTGATGAGGCCGCTTTTGACCAGCGTCACTGATGTGGCGTCAGCTCCCTCGTGTTGTACTGATGCTGCACAGGGTGTGTTTGCTGCTTGTGTCAGGTCCCTCGTGCTGTGCCTTATGCTTGGTGTGCCTACTGAACTGTCTTGTCGTCTCTTGCTGATTCTCTGTTTTGCTTCGTTTGTAGGGATGAACATATCACAAGTGAAATCAGCTGTGCCGTAATCGCTGAAGAGAATAACGTAATAAAGTTTTCAGAGAAAGTAAAAACTCTCAAGTATTTGGCCATGTGGTGTTACTGCTTTTCGTTTAAACTACATAGCCAGTGAACCCATAGCAAGGCGAGTCTACTACTTCACTACGGTGTATCATCTTAAACTTCACCTTTCATCAGGCTAGTCAAGTACAATGTTCTTTATTTCATCTGCATCATATGTACGGCACTCGAGCTTTTTCAGGTAAAGAGGATGTTCCATACTGGGTCTCTTGGGGCGCCTGCACAGTTATACCCTTGACTGTAATCAAGATGATGTATTACTGGACAGCACTTGTCCTGTGTTGCTAGACAACATTAATCTTGTGTTACTAGAGAGCACTGCTCCAGTGTTAATGGGGACAACACTGGTCCCGTGTTATTGGACAGGATTGGTCCTTTGTCACTGGACAGCACCAACTCTTTGTTACCTGACAACAATGGTCCTGTGTTATACGACAACACCTGGTCTTGTGTTACTTGAAAAAGCTGGTCTTGTATTTACTGGACAGCACTAGCCCTGCGTTACCTAACAACACTGGTCCTGTGTTATCTGACAACACCTGGTCCTGTGTAACTTGATAACACTGGTCCTGTGTAAAGAATTACTCAAAGATTATCTTTGACAGTGAGCAGAATGAAACGTAAAATTGAATGAGAAGTTATGTCTAGAATGGGACCTCAACATCTCCTTATATTACATGTAAAATAATATATAGTCTGTAGATTTTGACTTCAGCTAGCGTAGGCAGAACTTACGTCTCTTATTTACGAACTCTTTTTATGAACCAGTCCATATCTAAACAATGCATTTCTCTTAAAAGAAGTTTCGGTGGAATGAGAAACCTCTTACCTAAAGTCCCCACAAACATTTGAACAACGCGTATGCAAATCAACCCACAGCCCGAGTTGTCTTACCGCCTACACAGATCTCATTCTTCTAATGGCTTCCAGCCTGTAGTAGGGAAGGGATGATGACATACCCGCCCAAGACTTTCCCTGCCTGCAGCTGCATGACGTCAGGCTGGTCCAGACAGGGTACCTACCATCAAGACCAGCAGAGACTGAGGTGCCCGCCCGCCCTCCCTCCCTCGCTGGAGGTGAGTAGTTTAATGGTTGTCCTTAACTCTTGCCTGAGTTATGGCGACCATCGCATCCTTGAGGTTCTCGACAATACCTACTCATATGACGATGCTCAGGGTATTGGCGCTGACCTCTCCGTCAGGAGTGACCCGTGGCTCAACAGTCTATAACCCGTGAGTCAACAGTCTTACAAGAAATTGGTTAATTTCCTCCAGTAACTATTCCCTTCGGAGGGCAAGGAGTGAATTGCAGGTACCTCACACAGGGTCTAGGACCTAGGGCCAGCAGCCTTAATGAACAAGTCAGCCACTTTAGTAGAAGGTAATTAGTGATGGACTGCAATTGCCACGCGCGGTAATCGACCAGCATATATCAAAAACTACTTCCAAGGAAAATTGATCTTGCTTTACGTGAGGCTGTATAGGAAAGACAAATGTCTTTTTTTCAACACCAATGAGGAAAAATGAAATGCAGGAGACGATCTTCAGAATACCGCAATATGATTCAAAATCATTCACCTTTTTCTTAAGTCTTTCCTTCATACTTACCTAAAGATAAGATTAATGAGATCAAACTCGGTCACTTGCTCCACCTAACTGGCCGCCCGCACACACGAGTCGGTCTCCCGGCCTCAGTGTGGCCGAAAAACTCAGGGTTTCGAACCGTCTTTGGTCTAGAGGGTGCGGTGTTAGAAAGGGGGGGGGGGCGGAGGTGTTCCGGACCCTCTGGTCTGGAGGGCGCGGTGTTGGCCGGGCCTCGAGCCGTGAGCAGCACCGGGAAGGGGCTGACCTTCAGGGGAAGTTACGGCACCGAGAACCAACCGTGACTTATCACCCTGGAGGAGCAGCCTCATCCTCCCGCACCATACTTGGGCGGCGGCCCCCGTAGCCGGGCTGGAAGTTACGAAATAGATGGGACTCGCTGATACGTTAAATTAGATGAATATTAATTAAGTGTGTGAGCTAACAGCGGCCGGGGGATGAGGTGCTGCTTCAGCAAATGCATCAGGTCGATGATACATATGTATATAAATACATATATATGTATCATTCTTCCTGAACTTAAGAATAGGAAGTGTGCTAACGGTGAGCGACCCGATGACTCGAGGAACCACGTAGATCATCCTGAGGCAGAGACCGGGGCGGCTAGCTAGCTGTTCGAGGTGTGCCGAGGTGCATGTCCCGGGGTACCCCACCTTCCCCGCCACCAACCCCCTATGCTAACGAGAACTGCGAACGAAACCCAGAATGAATGGAGAGAAAAGCGCAAAGGTTTCTGAAACCATCGACGAAAGGAACGGAAAATACTACGACACTTTAAGCATACACAAACGAATATATGAGTCTTATTAGAGATAACAGATATATGAGTCTTGTTAGGGATACATGAAATTAACGTTTCTAATAATCCCGTTATCACTAACCGTCTGTCTACAGACTCTTGGGTCCTCCTTCTGGCCTCCTCAATCTCTTGCGTCCGCTTTCGGAGCCTCGTCTGTTTGCCTTATTACCTCTAACTTGGTGAAGCTTCTCTTTGGCGCCTTTACCCATTAACCTTACCATCTCCTTAGTGTCAACACCAGACCGGCCTGGATGAGATTTTCATCAGGAACAAAGTGCTTCGGTAGGTGTGAGTAGTGTAAACGCTGCTACTGGGGAAAGACTGAAAGTATGCACCAAGGTCCTTCGAGGGCTATAGAAAATGAGGGAAATCGAGAGAAAGAGAGTTTGATAAGATGAGAAAGTCAGAAAAGGGAGGGAACGCGCTAAGCCTGTGCAATACAAAGATAAGAGAAGACTGTGTCAGATCTATGCAAGGACTCTGAAGAAAGTGTGGTGGTGAGTAGGGTGAGGATGGAAAGACGTGTGGAGGACCATGATACAATTGAAGGAAAGTCTAAGAGTTCATGGGAATGCTTTAGTGAATGATGAGAGCACGAGGATGAAAATGAAGAGCTAATAGGGCTGAGGCTTAGATACTAGACTGATTTGATCATGTGGTGAATGGTTACTGGTGCAAGGCAAGGACTACTGAGACAGAAAGGGGATGGATGTGGTAGGTCTGGGAAATGTTTGAGAACCGAATATATATATATATATATATATATATATATATATATATATATATATATGGGACGTTGTTTCGCTTGTAAACTAGAGGTGTGAAAGTGTTCTTAACTGAGGGCACATCCAGGAATCTTTTAAGGTGAGGAAAACAATGAAAAATGACATTGGAGAAAGACAGACAGAGAGACAGACAGAGGATGTCGGGCAATGAATCTAGGTGGCAGACAGTGCTGAGAAAGGATTTAGGAAAGATTTGAGGCGAGTGGGATTGGTGGAGGAGGACTTATAGCGAGGAGGAACAGGCATAGGGATTAGCTGGAGACGATGACAGGTCGAGGCGGAGGAGGAGGAGGAGCTGACACAAGCCTATTAGCCAGTGGATCAAAAGCAGAATTATCGAATTGTTGTCCCTTTACCTTCATGTTTTCCATCTTTGGTTGCATTTCTACTCAATGAACCGTTGATGCTGATGGGGCTTGGAGAAGAGACACGGCATAAAGTCTCCGGCATTACTAAGGTAAAGAATCATTTACCAGACATGTATCCAAGGGTCATCGTGCAGTATCGCAGGTGGTCATAAGTGTGGATCTATGGGAATCCAGCAAGTCGTCGTGCAATACTTAGGGGAACACATATACCCACTTTCTCATGAATGAAGGAGCTGAAGACTTCAGCATCAGATGTTTTACTTCTCTCATATGATTATCATTGATTGTTGTCTGTTTACCACTTTATTTACGCACAGAAAGGTCGCGATATTTTTCCACTACATAGAAAACGAGTTGAAGGGTGTGGAGGGGGGCTAGAATGAGCCACCTCTCCATAAGGACACGAGTGGGGGGAGAGGTGTGGATGGGGGGGTTATATCTGTGTTGGAGGCTCTCCCGCTCCTGCCTCCCGAGACTTTCCATGACTCAGGGTGTGGGTGGAGGCGCTGGGAAGGTGAAGGGAAGAGTGGTGGGGAGGCTAGTGTGATGTGGCTCCCCTGGTAACGAGAGGTTCCAGAAGGAGAATAAACTAGCCATACATAGGCTGAGGTCGACGCCCTTTTCATACCACCTTCTGCCAGACCCATTACCCAATGATGCTGGTTTGGTTTGCTGGTCTTTGACTCCAGTAAAGTTATTGGTTCCCTAACGCATTACTCTGTGTCGTGTATCTATTTCCAAATGGTCCGTATCAGTGTCTGTTGCAGTGTGATAGCTTTACTTTGTACGTGAACGGCTATACGCCCTCTTAAGAGCGCCCTGCGCGTGTACACCCGTCTTGCGCCACGGGGACCATGTCCTGCCTGCTCCAGTAGGAAGCGTTGCAGCCACTGGTACATAGTAAATCCAAGCCATAAATTACGACATCGAGGATAAGGCGGTAATGGTGCGTATAAGTAACAGAAAGAATAAGAATCGTTGAGCAGAAGATACCATTAAAAAGACTTGAGATTCCTTCTTAGACTGTACTAGTAGATCCCAAGGCCAAACGATGCTCAGACTAACCTAATCCAAAAACGTGTGGGAAGTACAAGTAAAGGTTTGCACTATGCAGATTAATATTTTGGGGGTTGCAAAGGATACTTTCTCCTTGTTGCAACACCACGGTCGAGATAATATCGTTCCTTGGAGTCTGGATCAAACCCCAGGCAGTTTTTGCCATTATCAAGCCGCATAAAGGATGGGTGCCAGGGTAGGATTTCCATGTTACATAATATATCATTATGCCCCGGTTTAATCTGATATATTCTTACGCTGTATTTTTAAAACACTTTAACTAAACGCTCCTTTCGGTATCTCGTATATATACGGTACAGCATCGAATGAAGGAGTTTTGCCTTTGCATTATCCAATGATAAGTGTCGTTGAACAGGGGTATTATGCTACCTTGCTTTTTGACCCAGACAGGTCCTTGGACAGTGTCTCATCCTCTGAATTTATATGTCCTTTGCCTCCCCCACCTCCTCACACCTCTGCAGCAGACAAAACTGCAAACAATCTTTGACAAGAACTTAACCCCCTTCTTTCCTCTCCATTATATATCTTGAAGGGAATCTCCATACCCTCCTGGACATGGTTATGGTACATCAGAGTAACTGTCTTCTCTTTCCCCACAATACTGCAGGAGGGGACCTCCGGATTCTCCTGGATGAAGTCACGATGCATCGGACTAACTGTCTTCTCCTTTTACCCCCTACAGTGCTGCCGGAGGAGACCTCCAGACTCTCCTGGACGAGGACATGGTGCCCTACGAACGAGACGTCATCAGCTTCACTCGACAGCTCCTTGAAGGCCTCGTGTTCATCCATGACCACAACATAGTCCATCTCGACATCAAGGTAAGAATGATTTGCCCGTTTGAGGTATTGCGACGGTGCCAACTGCTGCTCCATCTGTCACTTGATCCACGCGAGGAAGATCAGAGTTCAGTCAAAGATATTCCTCACACCAGAAGCGCCAACAAACGCGAGTGATTGTAGTATGTCCCCCTCAATACACACCTTAAATATCTTTGGTATGCCTCCCTCCATATACATTTTAAATATCTTTGGAATGTCCCCCTCCATACACACCTTGAGTATCTTTGTGCGAAGACTCGTTAAGATCAACAGTGCCTACGGAAGAGACCTAAGCAAATGACGTTTGTGTTGCATGTCATTTAAACCCCATAAATTACTTTAGAATGTCTATTTCAAAATGAAAAAGGAAGTTTGGGTGTACTGAGCAAAAGTACGTGTCTGCCAAAGATAAAGTTGATCGGCTTAATAACGAAGGAATGACGCTGCTTTGTTGCTAGTCGGTTATAAGGAAATATAGCTAAAAACTTTTATACCTCCCTCATTACGGGGGCGGAAATATCGACACAAAGTGAGATGTTGTGGAAAGAAGGTCTGTACCCGAGTTAGCCTCCTGTACCTGTTTGAAGCAACTGCTTCTTTACGGTCAAGATGGTGCGACATTCTGCCAAACACATCAGTACGTTAGGAAACATGTTTCCTCACAAGCGTGAAGTGACGAAGCTGTGAACGTCCTGTCATGCATATGATACACATGGCAACTGAGGGGAACTCCCCTCCTACCCGGAGCTAGTCACCTCGGGCTTTCCTCGCTCCAGACACACCAACACCCCTGACAGACTACTTTTCTCGGTTTCTTTATCTAACTAAAGATCCTGAGCTATTCCCATTTTCTTAGCGCACAATACTGATGTAAAGATCATTGAAAATTTTTGCTTTCACTGGCCACACACACATCTGCAGGTGTGGTTCCTCTGCAGCGCTGGCCCGGCCGCCAGCCTCCCCTGCTGCGGCCGCTGGCTCTCACTCCGTCACTGTCGCTGGTCCGTCCAAGCTCAAAAGGGCCTCACTTTCCATCCTTATCTCCCACCTTCCCTCATAAGGCAGTAAACCACATGAATCGCAGACTAAGCATTTCTCCGCACCTTATTTCTTCTTCATTCAATGGCTTCGGACTCCAGCATCTTTCACACTTTAACATGCCAGGGACCACTGTGTTCCCTTTAAGCCATTTTACTAATTGACGGAAAATGGCACACTGGACTTCAACTTATCTATTCATCCATTACTATATATATATATATATATATATATATATATATATATATATATATATATATATATATATATATATTTATGCACCTCTGGTGAGAGCTGATGTTACAGAATCGGGGCCCAAACTCCAATTCCTTAAGATGACAGAAAGAAGGCAGGAACATCTTGCTTGATTCCGTTGCCAATTTCGCCCGTTAGTCTCAGAATTCTACAACCTTCCCTGGTCTGATCTCAGCACCACACCGTCCTCACTAATCTGTGCACTCGCCCATCCTCACTTAGCACTCTAATTCCTCTCCATTCTCCCTAAATATCCGTAGCTCCCACCATCCTGACCAACCAGTGTGGGCCACTTGTCTCCTCACTAACAACTTCCTCCATCCTACCAACAAGCGGTGAACAGTGCACCTTGCCAACCACCCAACCAAAACCCACAAGACAAATCACAGTTCGAGGAAGGTGTCACAACGCAACGAATAACTAATGTCCATATTGTATTGGACTCCTTCTCTTCTCTTGCGTGCGCTCACTGATGCGATTGCAGTACCCGCCTGCAGTTACTATAAAGTAATCTGATTCCCTGTAAAGGTTATCTGTCAAGTTTTAGTCACCGTTTCTGTTAGAAAGGCCTTGATGGCGCGCCTCGACGTTGGTCCTTCATCATCTTTTCTCCCTCGCTGGTCGCACTCCATCACCGGTACCAGCTGGTGGTCCCTCGGTGCAGCTACTTCCAAACCAAATAGGATTCAGCAATGGCCCTTTTCCCCTGTCATCTCACAAGATAAATATCCGGTTGTCCAACGTGGTCGGTTGATACGTCTTACGGTTTCTTGCCACTTGCAGAGCCAAGATCTTAAGCCCGTCTGCAGCTCGTAGTGTTTAGCTTAATCTGTCACTCAGAGTCTAGGAACTGGATAATGCTCCAAGGGGCCTTTCCCTGATAACCAGGCATGTTCCATCCCTTCCCTGCCTATTAGTCATAGTCCAGTACATCCCACATTCATCAGTCATGACCCAGTGCGGTCTGGAGCCCTGTCGGGGAGGGAAGGCAGAGCGCGGTCCCCGCCACCTGCCGTGGTTGTTGACCTGGCAGTACGCCGAGCAGCCACTCAGCGACGCACGCGCGCCTCCCTCCAAATCTCAGCAGTTTTCTCTCAACTCCGTCCACACACACACACACACACACGCAAGCCTCCTATTCTTGTCCGCCTACATCTCTCATCCCTCAAGTCCTTAAGGACATCACGCGTCGTACGCACTCTCTCCTTATCTCGGGGCCCTACCTCTACCTCCGTAGGTCGTCCGTCCCACACGCCGCCGCCCACAGCCGTGAAACTCATTACAAACCTCGTCTTAGAGCCACCCTGCTCGTCACATATCTCACTCACACCCGCCCCACTGATCGCCAGACCAGCGTCAGAACCACTCATCGTTTGCCTTACAGCCGCCCTCTTCAACTCACGCACCTGCCACTCATCGCCCGCCCTCACCCGGTACCTCGCCTACAACCACTCCGTTCATCACACGCTCCCACCAAAATCCACATCACTCACTCATCATATGTCCCTCCCACACCATGCACCAAACGCTCCTCCCACACCCACAATAATCAACCTATAATCCACCAACAAAAAGAACATTACTCATCAGTTCCACCCGACTCATTCTCTTATTCCACCCGGTTTACTCATCACACTCTACGAGAAGCTCCTCAGTGAGATTAAACTCCTTTCCGTCCTTCAACGATTTGACAGCCTTGCTGAAGGTGTAATCTCGCTCCCAATGTAGCCTATAGCAGGCGGAATCCGGGAAGACCGACTGAGTATATACATACATACATGCATGCATACGTACATACACATGGTGACATTATACACCCTTGCCGCAGACCCACCATCATCTGGAAGCACTCACCCTCCTTTCTTCCTGTTTGCACACATGCTTAACTCTCCTGATAAGAACCCTCCACTGCTTCTAGTAGCTCTCCTTCCACGCCATATATTCTTAAGACCTTCCACGAAGCATCAAACGCTTTTTCCATTCTGTCTCTCACTGCCCACACGAATTTTCCAATTGGAACACTTGATCGACACATCCTATACCACACTGTTCCTCATCAATCCGACTTCTCTCTTTGTCTGCCACTACCCTGCCCATCACCATTCTCCCAAACAACTCATCAGGTACACTGAACAAACTTCTAGCTTGTATTCAGAACATTCTCTTTCCTCCATTTGCCTTTATATAGTACACAAATGTGTTCGTCTGAGGAGCGGTGGAAGTGGGGCGGGCGTGCCGTCTCGTCGGTGGGACGCAAGGCAAGGCGGGTCTCAGCTGGGCCGAGTGCAATGCCTCCGTCAGTGGGTGGCGGGGTAAGCTTCCCTGGTAACCAGGGGACGCACCTGGGGGACGCGGGCGTAAAGCCTTAGCAACAGCAGAGGGCGTGCAGGCGTGCGTGAGGGTTCGACGGTAACCTGTCATGACAGAGTGCTCCTGTCTCGCTCCTACTGCTCACGTAAACTTCCTGAGGAACGAGTCTACTTTTCTTCCTTTCACTCAGCGTCTTGTGCCCACAGTAACGGCGCGCGACCCGCCCGACCGACCGACCAACGCGGCTTCGCTTCCTCGGAACATGAATTGCTCGAAATATATGTGGTTTTTCGCCGTGTTATAGTTGCTGTTTAGAACTGGTTCACACACACACACATTATATATATATATATATATATATATATATATATATATATATATATATATATATATATATTTT
>JAYMFT010163914.1:0-26379 GCA_038088735.1 Panulirus argus | reverse complement strand
ATATATATATATATATATATATATATATATATATATATATATATATATATATATATATATATATATATGAAACATTTCCATCAATAGTTTTCTGTAATCATGTAGTGAAAGTTCTTATCATACCCCTCAGTACTTGGTTCGATAATGCTATCTTCTTAGTACGTTTCTTAAATTCTAGTTTCTTGTTTATAGTGACTCCTAGATTTTTGACGTCTCTTTCACTTTCCATCTTGGGCCTATATACCTTGTCATCATTGTAAAGTGTTCTGTGACTTATGTGGTTAAAATCATTTTCGTTAAATTCCTCAGGTTCATTTCTACCTATTTATAGATTATATCTACTTTTTTTTTGCATTTATTTTTGACGATCGTATTATTTTGCTTACTCTGGTGTCATCATTAAAGCACCAAACTATACTTTCTTTAACTTCTCTGTCGATGTCTGGTATTATCGTAAACAGATCTGAGGCTGACACCGTTCCTTGTGTCGTACGCGCGACTTGCGATAGAAACAACAGCGTTATTTAATTTCTCAAGTTCTTTCATTGTTCCATATAGCTTAGCTTATACCAGGTACCCATTTTATTGACCAACCCTTAGAGTATGATGTATATCTGGGTTGACCCTGGATGGACTGCCGCTCGACCCCAGGCGGCCCATGAGTGGGACACGGTCAGCGAGGCAAACCGCCACACCATGAAGGTCCTTAGTCATCGGTTCCTTTGTCACGGTCACATTTATAATTTCCACATCTTAATGAAACTTTTTTTTTTTTTTGAGAGAGAGAGAGACTGAGAGAATGCCAAGAAGGTTAGGAGGGAATGGGAGTAAGGGATGGGCAGGTGCGTGTACAGGATTTGGTTCGGTGGGAGGGGGGGGGCGAATGATTAACTCGCGAAGATAAAAATGATTCAAGAATGGTATATAAAACATATTGTATTTTAGAGAACGTTAAACTTTTTGAGTTATTTTGATGTTTATGATTAATAGTAGTTAGTCTTATAATCATGAATACAGTTGTACAGTTTATCATGAGACCGCTGACCATTTTTAATAGAAATATATTCATGAAATTCGATGAAATTAAACAGCTGATACGAAAGATCAAAGTTGTTTTGTTTGATGAAACAAATTGCTATTTTAATGTAGAAAGTTTGATTGTTTTTAAGTTTATCGGTTTTGCAGGACGGTGGTGAAACTAACGGTCGTTTTACTGGTCACTCGTGTGAGTAACACACTTTTTTTTCCCCTTCGGAGGGACAAAACGATTAGAATAATTGTAATAGTATATTAATTAATATCACAATATTTTATGACTATAGCTCAAGGAGGCGATCTCCTTTCGTTGCATCCCTGGTGTTGGGAGGGCAGGTGACAAAAACAGAACTGAACATAAGCGAAAGAAAAACAGAAACGTACATATTTCATCTTACTCATTAAGCGTAACTAACCACAAGATAGCTTGCAGTTTATGTGCCGGTTATGTTAGTAATAGGAGGAAGGTTAGGCAAAGCTAGGCTACAGCGTTGGCCACGGTAACAAGGTAAGCATGTCGTCCCCCGACCAACTATATATCCATTTGTCCCTGGTAATGGTTGCATCAGCCTTGGCTGTTTGTGTGAGGCGTTTGATGACATTGTCCCGCCATCACTCACAGGAAATTCCCCCTCCCCCTCCCCTCAAAAAAAGATATCTACTTTAGTTGTTAATTAACGGAAATGTTGCTAGGTACTCATTAAAACTGTATTTGGGAATACAGTGGTATCATAACTGTAGTTTTGCCAACAGTTTTGAGTGAGGCCGACTGGTGTAAGGAGAGCCCTGAGTTCAAGGTGTGGCCAACATGGCAGTGATGCATGTTGTAAGATACAATTGACAGAAATAAATTTCTTTTTCCTAATGTCCTCTGCTTTTCATGTGCACTCCTTTGTTGTTGTTTTTTTTTTCCATCTTAGAAAACTTCTTTTTTTCTTTTTAACAGCAGAAGAGCGCGTCGCATGAATAGAGTGGAAGATGCATCACGTAGACAATTGCCCTAAAGGCGTTGCTTCCTTCTCTGATGAACAACTCACATAGCAAATATCCATCAAATGGACTTCTTAAATTTGTAACGAAAGAAAAAAATAAGCATTTTGCTGAGGGGAAAAATGCTGTTTAAGTAGTAAACTGGAAGTGCCATATTGATGAGAGGGATATTTAATAAGGTATGTGTTGTTATACTTAATTATCTTCAACAGATACATGAAGTGGTGATTTGATGATTTTTTTTTTTTGAAATATAAGAAAATAAAAGAGTTTGTTAAGGTAGTGATTTTTAATTTTTTTTTTTTAAAGATTATAAGAAAATAAAAGAGTTTGTTAAGGTAGTGATGATTCATTGCAAGGATGTGTGTCTACAAAGAAAACTGCTCCCTCTGCAGACTGCAGACGAATAGAAATAAACCAAATTTTCAACGTAGGACAGGTCGTGTTGGGGGCGGGCACCAGCAACAAAGCCCGACAACGCGAGCGAGGACAGGGGGTAACTTGCATGTAAATCCGGCATTTAAAAGAAAAAGCGGAGAACGATGTAATGTGAAATTATTGTGCCAGTGAACGTAAGGGACGCAACAACAGTGAGAGAGGAAGACCAAAATTGGGGTTCAGGGAGAGATGTGGGAGGGGCCAAATGGGGAGGTGCGCGCGCGCCCGTGCCGGGTGGGAGGAGCGAAAATCTGAGGGGCAGGTGGCGGGCCCGGAGCTAACCCCAACCAGCTGCAATGGCCCCCAAATATTTCGTTGATTTCATATTTTCTGAACTTTACGTTTGGGAGATGCTGCTTGGTTTCATTTGGTGTCGATATATATTTTGCGACTTTTTTGTGTCGTCATAATGGCTGCAAATGCGTCGAATCTTGATTTCGTAGGGGGTCATAGGACGACGTCGTCAACGAAATCACAGGTTTTTCTGGATCTTTTCTCTGGCACGTGTGTCGTGCGGGGCGTTCACGGCAATGATGGGAGTGGGGGGGGGGGGGGAAAGGAGGTCGGGGGGAAGGGGGAAGGAGGAGGTGGGAAAGTGGGTGGTAGCAGGAAGAAAATCTCAAATAAGCGCGTTCATTCCCTTACCAGCTCCCACGCCGAAGGGAACTCCAGTCGCCTATCAGAGTGTAGTGTTCTAATACATCAGTGATCGTGGAATAAACGGAGAAAAGTATTATAGTGTGAAGGATGACTACTGTTCTGTGATACGTACACATTCCTTCGTGAGGCTTCACGGAAAATGGTTCTTGGACTACTTGACCGGACCTCGGGCGTAGCCGTTGGGCAGTGCCGATGAATGGTGGCGGGAAACGCATCGGCATATTAGTTGCTCGTTCAGTTTGAGCAGTTAAGCTGAAGATACGTTGCCACACTAATTAATTAGATAAACATAATGTTCAGAAGTGAGAAAGTCCCAATTAACCAGAAACACCAGTTGATACTTGTAAATGGACACCGGAAGTTGCACACTCCCGCAGGATCTAGACAACAAAAAACACTCAGAATGAAGGACTCGCAGTGCAAGGCTACACTTACCCACACTACAACAGCGTCTGCTCTTAACACTCAGCGGAATGATAGAGAAAAGTGAGATATTAGACGCTAAAGGATGACTTAGGCTTACCAAAATCTTGAACTAGATAGAGCTCACCTTTTAGATCATCGTTCATGAATGATCCAAGTCGCCGCTGCCGCCACCCTAAATTTAGATACGCGGGAAGATCAGTCACGGGCGGCGCTAACGGCCGCCCTCGTCCCACACCCATCACCACTTATACCGCCTCCCACCTCACCACACTGCTAGTCCACTCACAGTAGCAGCTACACCGTCAGTTTTCAGTTACCTTCAACCTCCCTGAACACGACAATACGATCTCTGGGCACGACGTGTAATGGTTAGGTCGAAGGTCAGGTAGTCACACTCAAGGGTCGTGCTCAAGTGTCGTACCGTCGTGTTCAATAGATCACTCTTACCACCGTTAGGTTACCTGCAACATCCAGTACGGTCAGCCGTACCACCCCGTCGGCCGTGTCATGGTACATGATAAAACAGCTCACTACTCTCACTCTGAAGACATCCTTCTTATTCTAGTCAGGTATATCGCATATATATATATATATATATATATATATATATATATATATATATATATATATATATATATATACCAGGCAGGTATATCATTATGTCATTTATATATCCTTGTTACACCTTTATACCACTTACATATGCCTCATAGATACGCCATTATAACCACTTGTATATAACCTCAGGTACACCATCATTACAGTCTTATATACCTTACAGGTACACCATTACACCATCTTATATAACCCCAGGTACACTATCATACCACTCGTATATAACCCCAGGTACACCATCATACCACTCGTATATAAACCCAGGTACACCATTATGCCACTCGTATATAACCCCAGGTACACCATTATACCACTCGTATATAATCTCAAGTACACCATTATACCACTCGTATATAAACCCAGGTACACCATTATACCACTCACATATAACCCCAGGTACACCATTATACCACTCGTATATAACCAGGTACACCATTATACCACTCGTATATAACCCAAGGTACACCATTATACCACTCTTATATAACCCCCAGGTACACCATTATACCACTCGTATATAGCCTCAGGTACACCATTATACCACTCGTATATAACCCCAGGTATACCATTATACCACTCGTATATAACCTCAGGTACACCATCATTCCACTCATATATACCTTATAGGTACACCATTATACCATCTTATATAACTAGATACACCGTTATATCACTCGTATATAACTCAAAGTACACCATTATACCACTCGTATATAATCCCAGGTACACCATTATGCCACTCATATATAACCCCAGGTACACCATTATACCACTCATACATAACCTCAGGTACACCATTATACCACTCGTATGTAACCCCAGGTACACCATTATACCATCTTATATAACCCCAGGTACACCATTATACCACCCGTATATAACCTCAGGTACACCAATATACCACTCGTATATAACCTCAGGTACACCATTATACCATCTTATATAACCCCAGGTACACCATTATACCACTCGTATATAACCTCAGGTACACCATTATACCACTCGTATATAACCTCAGGTACATCATTATACCACTCGTATATAACCCGAGGTACACCATTATACCACTCGTATATAACCCAAGGTACACCATTATACTACTCGTATATAACCAGGTACACCATCATACCACTTGTATATAACCTCAGGTACACCATTATGCCACTCTATTACAACCTCAGGAACATCATTATACCACTCGTATATAACCCCAGGTACGCCATTATACCACTCGTATATAACCTCAGGTACACCATTATACCACTCGTATATAACCCCAGGTACACCATTATACCACTCGTATATAACCCCAGGTACACCATCATACCACTCGTATATAACCCCAGGTACACCATTATACCACTCGTATATAACCTCAGGTATACCATTATACCACTCTTATATAACCTCAGGTACATCATACACCACTTGTATATAACGTCAGATACACTATTATACCACTCATGTATACTTCACACAAATAGCATTATACTCTTCACATAAATACCTCCCACCTATGGCTACGCTATTTGGTTGACTTTATCAAGTAGTTAATTCTTCTAATCACAAAACTTCATGTCTAGTGTTAAGTATGTAGTTGAGACAATTACTTGCAAAGCTCACTTACATTACTTTTTTTCGTCTTTGTAACCTAAGCAATCACTCTCTTAATGAGCCTGTAAAGTATTCTGCATTGTTCACCACTTAGTTGTTGTGCTTTGTTCCCCACTTAGTTATACTACATTGATCCCCACATAGTTATACTACATTGTTCCCCACTTAGTTATGCTACGTTAATCCCAACTCAGTTATAATACATTGATCTCTACTTAGTTATAACACACTGATCCCCACTTAGTTATACCACATTGATCCCCACTTAGTTATACTACATTGTTCCCCACTTAGTTATAATGCATTGATTTCCACTTAGTTATACTACTTTGTTCCCCACTTAGTTATACTTCATAGATCCTCTCTTGCTTAAACTGCATTGCTACCCACTTATAATACATAGATCCTCAAATCGTTATTCTACATTGATCCCCACTTATGTTTACTACATTCATGGCACTTAGTTACCTTACAGTTAATCCCACTTAATTATACTACACTGATTCCCGCTTAGTTAACTACATTGTTTCCCCACTTAGTTATACTACAATGATTCCCATTTACTTATACTACATTCGTCACAGTTACACTAAATTGAACCCATTTAGTTATACTATATTGATCTCCACTTTGTTATACTACACTGATCCCCACTTAGTTACACTGTATTGATCCCCACTTAGTTATAATACATTGATCCCCACTTAGTTATATTACATTGATCCCCACTTAAACTACATTGTTCCCAACTTAGTTGTACTACCATCTCCAATCATTTTACTTTGTTACCCACTTAAGTATACTTATACCAGTGTTCCCCGCTTAGGAAACTGTATTATTCCTCACTTAGTATTACTACTAAGTTACTTTATAGAATTCACACGCTAACCTTGTAGGGAAACTTGTAATTTACTTTGCTTAAGTCAAGATCTTAGTTTTGTATTGTTGTAACCACGTTCTCATAGTAGTAATATACAACTAATCCACTTGTCTGTACCATGTACCTTTTTATTATTTTTTTAAACACGTCAGTTATTATACTTAAAAAGCAAACGTAACTCCTTACAGGAAAAGAACCAGAATTTCATCCCTTCGTAAGTTTGTTAGTAACAAGTATGAAAAGGAACACGATAAAACTATAATAACCAATATTTTTCATATAATGTACCTATTTAACTTATATATAACGATTCTTGGCTTAACGTCCACTTAGCAGGCGATAGCCTTAAACCTAGGAACACAGACACAAAATAAATCGCAATTAAGAAAGAAATTGTCACCGAAGGGTTTCAAGAACTTGATTATCGTTACAAGCTTTTTCATCAGTCTGCAGCTTTTTGCTTTGTGTAGACAGCAGATTCATATGCTTAGAATTGATTCAGAGATGGAAAGAAACAGTCCAATCCTTTGCATTAAAAGAAAAAAATCAATTCCCTTTTTGAATTTTCAGAATTTAAAGTTAAAGAGAGCTTTGTTGCTCCAAGATTCATAATAAAGTTTATCACAGTAATTATAGATTCAAAAAGATAATTTTTGTATGAAAAAATCGGGAAGTCACTTACGTCCAGCAAATTATTGTAATTACTGGTCCAACGCAGTCATGGTCAATGGCAAGAATAACTTAATTCAGAAACGATTTTATTTCTTAATTGTGAACACAATACAATCATTCCCTCACCTAACCATGAACAGACATAGCACTCCAGTTGACTAATTAATAACATTTATGTCGGTAAATGAGGAATTATGGTCCGTCTTGCTTTTCCAACACAACTGTCTGCCCACAACACTCGATTCCTGTCCCCCGTAACATTGAACTGTCTCCACACTATATCAACCCCAGCTGTCTTGGTCTCTTCCGCCTCTTTCCCAGAATATTCAGGCTCACATCCCAGTTCTCGCTCGTATCTTCCCCGTCCCAACAAAGTCGCTACTTCTTGCTGTATAGTTTTTCTTTTTTTTTTTGTTGTTGCTTATAGCTCTCGTGTCAGTTTTATTACACACTAAGTGTACCTCAGTCATCACTATAAATTTCTAAACACAAGTATTCAGCCCTCTAGTAAAACATTCACAAATTCTAACCTTGTGCAGTAAATATTTTTATACCACTGGAGTTGGCAACTCGCCAATGAATTTTTGCAGTAGTTTCTTTGTCCAGGTATATTTTTCTCCTGTTTTTCAATCCATTCTCTTATGAGCATAATTTATAAAAGTTTTTAAGCATCTGCCTCGCATTAACTGATGTTTCATACTCGCCTTTTTAATGCTAATGTATGTTTTCCATACTTTTAGTTTCATATTTTCCTCCATATGATTTAACACTGATTTCACAGCGGCACCTCCCTTGCCATTAATATCTGTACTGATCCTAAGAGAGGGCTGGCCCGTCTGGCTTCTGATTCACAGTGAATGTTCGTTATCATCAGTAGTAACGGGATTTCAGCGTGAAACAGTAGAAAAAGAATGCTGTAATTGCCCAGTGTAACAGCGGCCCATCTAGTATCAGCTAGGTTGCCAGACTGTGGCTCATACTCCCTCTCCAATTGCCCTCCCTCTAGCATCAGTATGTTGACACGCCATGTACGCTGATTTGGGTAAGCACATCCTGGGCCATTACCCCGCAGTGCTGGCGCCAGACCCATCTTCCCCACCCAGTCCCCTGACCCACCACTGGTATCCATCGTCACTTTGTCACCATTTCAAATTTTCTGTCTCTTTCTCAAGCAGGTCGGCCCAGACAAATCTCTAGTATGTAATATCAGCTTATTCAGTATCCCCGTCAGTGACATTCCCTAAACATATAGATCATGAATTGCCATCATCAGCTTTAATTCATTTTAGATATGAATTTTAATTCCATTTAACCTGAATCACATCAGCATTAATCCTGATAATCTTTATAGTATTAAGACGTAATTACGTCACTCATAAGCTCATATTAATCTTAGTAACAATAAAGAAATATGAATTTCTTATGATACGAATGTTATCAAACAAACTAATATTGATAATGCTTAAATATTTTCTTGATAAACTGTCAATGAATTTGCAAAAGCATCGTTATATGTTTTGCATAACCTACTAATGACAGTCACATGGTTACCACACCTCCCTAGTATGCATATGACCTCAGTAATACACTGTAACATTTGTTTTATCTGTAAATAAAGCGGTCATCCTTAGTTTCCAGCAGTAATTTTGAAATTTATAACCTTACTTATCGGGTCGATTACAAATCACTTCGATGGTCAAAGCCCGATAGTTTTCAAAAAAGTTTCGCTATGGAGAAAAAAAAAATTACCAAATACTGGAGTTGGGTGTGCACTTCAGCCCCATTACAGCTACCTAGATTAAAATGTAACAATCATTTATTCATACGACTTGTCAGAGAGATGAAAAGACCTATCAAGCTCAAGCGTTAGAACGAGAACCGAAAGTGCCTCACTCTTGCTGAATAACGATAAGATTAAGCCCATGGTAAAGCGTCCATAAGGAAGTATATTTCACATTTATATTTGTTCCGTTCAGAAAAGCTTTTTAACAAGATGTGTCGCGCTAATGGTTTTAAGGTCTCCCATATATCTGTTGCCCCTGTGGCCACAATAATCGGACACACGTCATCAGGACACGAGTATTTATTTATATTTTTGCGTTATCGGCGTTTTCCTGATGTCTATGTTATCACTTTATATATATATATATATATATATATATATATATATATATATATATATATATATATATATGGGAGAGCCTTTCATAAATCTTTGCATAAATCTTGTTGGTAATACATGTTCTGGAATCCCATCTTATTTGTAATTGAGGATTTGTCCAAATTGCAGCACCCAACCACAAGAACAAGGTCCCGCGAGTGTCTGGTAAATCCAGAAGGAAACTGCAAAATTTACAATCAGAACCATAATTGAAAAAAAAAAAAAACTTCTTTGGTGTCACCTCTGCATCAGTCTCGTAGTTTCAAACCAGCCTATGTAGAATAGTGAGGACTGACAGCATACTGTCCAATTGTAAGACATACAGACATGAGATCCAACAAGGTACGTCGACCGCTTCTTAGAGACATTTATTTACGTCTGCTTCACGCTGCTTAACATTAATTTCTCGGCTGTTGCACATAATTATTTTAAAATAATGGTTATTTAAGTTGTGTATTTTCCTTCACTATGGAGCTGCCTTCAGTTCCATGGGTGCCCTGTATTTCTGACACGATACCTGCCTTTGGGCCCTTCGCTCTCTGTACTATATTTCTTGTTTGGGTAACAGCCTTCATTCCCTTCAGTGTATGTTATTATTCGTACTCGATATTTTCTCCCGTAGTTATATATTATTTTACGTTTCCTATTTTACTTGAGTGACTCCTTTCATTTTCTGCAACGTGTTTTTTCCCCAGTCGGTAGTGCATCTAATGTTTAATTAAGCTTTCGTATATTTCTTTAATTGCTCAACTGTCGTTAATGTCTCCACTCATCGGTTGGCTGTATCTGCTCAACTATCGCTCAGTTTTCCTTTAGTTTCGCCTCAGTTTTATGAACTATCGCACACTTGTTTTATGTAGTAGATATCTTTATTCTAAATTACCGTACAGTTATTTTATTAATTGGTTTCCTATATTATCTGAACTGTAGCACGTCTAATTAACTGAATGGTTGCCTTTACTTTCTGAAAAATTTCACGTGTTTTAATCAGTGGCTGCCTTTATTTTCTGAATTATCGTGTATATATATTTCATTCAATTAGTATTTTTTGTTTATTAGTATGACATTTGTATTATTCATTGCTGTCGTTGTAGCATGAGAGCGACAGTCTTCATCATATCTCTGAATTGCATTATATTTTCTGCCCCTTTGTAAAGCTGTGATGATTTACTTTTGCTGGCATAGTGTTCTGTAGAAGGTTTCATCAGTATGCCTACAATGGACTGAGGTATTTGTTGTTAAAGGAGATATGCCAGTGATTTTACGTATAAAGGTGTTTATATGGCAGTCAGCCTTTCGGACACTGTGAGGTCACAGCGCCACCAAATGATATGCATCATGTTCTGTAGAATTACTGTTCTTCATTTCAAACAGTTTGTAGCACTCTAGATACTGACAACGCAGCTGCCTTTGAAAATAAACTTTGTGTTGACTCCTCAACACTGTTACTGTTGAAAAGGTATGCTTTGCACGTATAACTTTCTTGCTTCACTACCATAAAAAGTATTTGGGGCTTTCGACAACCCGTATGTTACAAGATACACTTGCGCCTCATTCAAAAGGTGCGTCTCCAGTCTCCGTGTGTACCTGGGAGCCCAGACAAGGATTCTTAAAAGCGATCGGTTGTATCGTTGGCCACATTACTTTGGTGAACGGAGGCATTAGAAACCCATGTGATCTAATGCCAGACCAACGCTGCCCTGAGTACTGGTATGGGAAGCTTTGGGTTAATGTAACTTAAGTTGAATTTCAGACTGGGTGAGCAGGCGCCTTCTGAGGAGCAAGCAATACAGTCCGCCAGTCAGGTTATCCATTACCCTGACGATGGTCAGGTAAACACAGCTGCTTTCTCTTACTACTGATTGCCCAACGAAGAAACATACCTTGGAATTGTTCTACAAAATTTACAGGACATCAATTGATTGCATGTGAGACTGAATAAAGAGCCTGCGAAACTCTGAGCAAACACAGCGGTCTTGGTATTGCCATTAAGTCAGCTGCTCTTACTCTGCAGATATTTTTTTTTTTTCATTACATATCAGTACTGAAATCCTGATAATATTTTCCGATTCAGATATTGCGTTTGATAAAACCAATAATGATTTGTAATTTGAATTTATCCTTGAAGTTGCTGCAGTTCAAGGGTACCAATAATCCAGTTACATTTTTGTTATTTAAATCATTGATCAGAGTTTACATAATTGACGCAGTGAAAACGTCTTTCATCTTTTATTACAAAATTACTTAAACTTCACTTAATTATATACCAAATGCCAAGTAATGGGTGTTTTGTTTTCCAACGAATATATATATATATATATATATATATATATATATATATATATATATATATATATATATATATATATGGTACGGTAATTTTATATTTTACAGCAAGATATAATCGTCTAACAGTCAATTATTGGTCTTTCATCATAGTTATGATAGGAAAACTGCAGTCAAACTAACTATACTGTCCAGGTTTAATCTTCAGAAAGGGGAATAAATATAATCTTGCAATAAACAAGGTTTAGTAAATCGATGACGTTTGTGTATAGGCAGCCACCCACACCTAGGTCACCTGTATTCTTTTAGAGTTGTTTCTCAGTGCAAAGACTGTTAAGGTATTTAGGTGAAATTTTATCAGTACGAACCTAAACAAATTACGGTCACATAAGACATCTTTCCAGAGGAGTCGCATGAATTTCATTGAAGATCATACCTGATATTTTTCTATCTTTTGTCTCCTTTTCAACGTCTCACTCTTACTCCTTTCTTGGTATTAGGCTGATGGTCGCTTGTTAAACGGCTTTCAGTTTCTCCAGTACTTTCATTACGAGTGTCATCAAATAACCTCATTGGTTAATACTAGGTAGTTGCAAATTAGACGTCAAGTGTTGTTTTTTCTCTTATTCTGTGATTTAATTTTGCTATTTTGTTCCAATAGTTTACAAACCGTACTTCCAGCTTTTAATTATCGATACCAGCTCCCAGTTCGAGACAGCTGCTGTTCTTTGCCATCTGAACAGTTAGTTGTTTACGCATCCAGCCAGACATTAAATTCCCCAAAGACTTTATTTGATTCCAATGCAACCTTCAAAAAACAGAGCAAATTTCTTTAACATAACCTAATTCTAATAAACCCAAGAAACTTTAAAGCCTTCAACAAGACCTTTATCGTTGTAATTAATAAACCCATAGGTTTTGTATATTCGCACTAAACATGCACAAAATGTTTAGTGCGAATATTATTGTCTCATCCACTGATCCACTTATAAGACCACATACTCACCATTAACATTAAATCTTCACAAATGCACACTCGGATTTTTCACCAAAATTTTCTTGATCAGACGATTCCATTAACTTGTGTATGTCAGTTACATCTACCTACGAAAATATATCGGAAATATTTGTGAATAGAACTATCGAATATTATGGTGACTGAATGCTTGCCTTAGAATATAATTTTGGATCTGTTTTATCAAAACGTTTATACACTCGAGTCTGGAGATTAGTCTGTACAATGTCTTCATTTACTACACTGCTTGCTACGGCATGGGGAAGACAATAGAGACACCCGGTAAACTTGAATGTCTTAAAGTTATAGGTGAGTATGAGGCAAATTTAGTGCCAAAATGTAATTAGATCCCTGGTTTTAGGATATAATGCTCCAGAAGCTATCAGGAGGGAGAGTTTGCACCAAGAGAGGACGTTCTTCCTGACTAGGCTGCTCATTACTACGTAAATTCAGCGTGTCACATCACAATCTGGCACAGGTTCATTGATTTTTCTTCCTATATCGGCATGGATCTCGGCATTACATTAGCGCATTTCCTATGACCATTTAAGCTTCGTATCCTGCATTTTCATAGTCACCCTTTGAGTCTTGTTTTTCCTCTCATTTTCGTGATGTTCATCTAAGAGTGTACCTGAGAATCCTTTAATCGTATTTTATGACTAATAAACTAATCATAAGATTGAGGTGACTTTGCGGAAGATATTTACTTGTGCATCATCATTTTGGTAATGTACAAGTTTGTGGTAAACTGAAAATATAACTAAAAAGAATGACATCCAATGTGTTGAATGACTGCCCTTGTTTAGTTAACATTTCCGTCAAACTTTGAAAAACAAAGGAACAAAATTAGTTAATTTTCAACACACTTTCTCTGATGTATTTCATGATGTTAAGATAATCCTGCCCAGCCAGACCCCGGTCACACTGCTCTTAAAGATAACTGTCTGGTACTGGGATCCTTAGGAGTTGACCGGTGCTAGTTTCTGAAAGTTGTATAAATATTGCTCCAACGGCTGCAGTGAACACGCGTGCTGTTCCTACGTGTGTATAGACTTAAGTCTATTTTCAGTATTCCCCCCAAAAGTTAAGTTTAATGATATGTATGTACTGCGAATGTGAAAATGGGTCGAGTGAAAATATTTCACATTTAGCAAACTGTCACCGCGAGGCAGGGACACTGAGGTTTATATCCTTAGCACTTCGATTTTTATTGGCTTGTTTAGTTCATACATAAAATATTCTTGATAGCTACACATGATTTTACAACAAACATGACTAGATATACTTTTTACATTCATTTCTTCATACAGGAACATGCAAATTATTAAACAAATATAAATACATGTACACTGCTGCTACTTTAGATATTATTATTCATTTATCTATCCTTTTGGGAAATGATAACGTTAGTCATGCAAATACATGTGAAATTGTACAATTTGATATCTATATTTACTAAAGGCATCATTATTTGACATCGGTTCCCAGCGAAATTTCTGCTGACCACTAGAAAAAAATCGTTCCAGGTGATTCAGACGAATATTCTCAAACAGTTTATCATAAGGATAAATTGCTTATAATTCGAGAGGTAAAGAGCAGTAAGTGACCGGTAGTCCCGATAAAAGGCAAAATGGAGGTGGAAATCACACAGAGAACGGTGTCCCACAAGGTGACAAAGATCACCAAGAAGCAGCAGTACTACAAAGCTTCCGTGAGTATTCCTAAATAATTCAATTTCATTTACAGTGCTTAGTCTCTCATTCATAGTGCCTAGTGTCTCATTTACAGCGCTTAGTCCCTCATCATAGTGCTTGGTCTCTCATTTGGCTTTGTCATTAAGTTCCTGTTGTTGTTTTTGTTTGACCAGCCAGTACTTTGTTGCTGGAGTTTTAATCATTTGTTTTGTATTTTGACGGATGGAATGTTCCTGATGAAGGTCTGACGACGGACTCCACCTTGTTCAAAAAAAATACAAAATTAGCTGAATTGGTGAATGCACAGACCTGCAATCAGTCATTTTCATTTATTCATTTTTAGAACAATAATGATAATTTGATGAAGAGCAGGAACTGAAGGAAAAACGACACATTTATGGTTAGGTTATTCATTTCAAGTTTGGAAACGTCAAAATCAATCCTACCATCTTTAATTTAAAAAGGTCTTGCCATCATGCGAGAGTTTCCGGTCGGATATGGTAAACAAAGTTGAATAAACTATAGATCAGTGTACTTTTGCTAGGTCTTCATTGTAATTTTACATTTTCCGCTCATTTTTAGGAGTTATTCTCCATGCAGCTATTGTTTGCCTTTAATAATACTGGAAAATAAATCATCAGTGTAAATCAGTAGCAGAATATCAACACAGTCTTGTTCACGGTGTCATACATAGAAAGTCGGTCTTCTTTGCAGATCCTTACAAAGGTTTCATCTACTCTCAAAGGTTAAACCACCAAAAAGAAAAAAAAAATCTTTAAAGTAGCGGTTTAAGAATCAGTGGGTGAAAAAAAAAAGTATTTCGATAAATCGTGCACGAAGAGGTTCTTTATAGTGTTGGTGATTTAGGTAAGGGAAGTGCAATTACACAATTTTATTATTTCTTTGTAATCGACGATACTAAATATGCAGTAGAGGGTAGGTCTATGCACTTCGTGTGTCCTTCGCTATCGAATTCCTGCTCTGTTTAGTCAGTTCTTCATTATGAAGTATGAAACAGGTATCGGGATGATTGCAGACGATTACTTATATATAACAAGTACATGTGCTAAATGTGATTTTTCATGTAGTAAATAAGGTGGCGTCTGGATTTCGTAACCTTTGCGCCTTCTGTTTATTTTCCTCCTTTTTCCTATATTTTGTGAATCGAAAATCTAGATAAATGAGTTCAAATATAATTCCTTCATTTTGATGATATGTCATTAGATTTTTATCTTTAATGTAGATGATTTTTACTGGATTTCAGATATTTATATTTCATGGTATTTTCATGAACATCGATCTTTTTTATTTTAGTTAAACTCCCTTTTTTCTTATATTAGCCATCAAGGAACAGCTGGGTATGAAGTCAGCGGCTGGAGTGAACTTACCTTCACCTTAGCAGCTTCTCTAACCCAATTTTTGTGTTATGTAGTTCAGAGTACAAGCTACGGAAAGGCAGAGCAGTTACTTAGCATACAATTAAACAGAAGTCAGTATACTGATACGGGAGGCTTGGCCCTCTTGTTCCACCACTAAAGTCACATGAAAGACTTCAGCAGGTCGTCCGGCTGTGGATGACCTTCAGCGCTGAACTCTGGCTGACGGATGAGGGATGACAGCTATTACAGCGGATGTCACGCACGTCATAGAAAGCTTCCAGAAACCTGGAATATATACAGCTACGAGATGTGTGAAGACAGTTTGGGATGAGTTGCCTTGGTGTCGTGACGGGTGTTACCGTGGGTGTAATGGGTATTACCGTGGTGGTGTAACGGGTATTACCGTACTCCTGTGACGGTTTTAATTGTGGCGGTGTGACAAATGTGACCCTGAGGCTGCTCCCCAGGTAAGCACTTGTCACTTCTTTTTATTTGTGCTGATATCGCGGGCTACTTTATTGTGCTACTTTAACTTGTGAGCGGAAGCGCAAAAGAATTCAGAGGTCATAAAGGGTCTTAGTCAGGGCCCAGTAGGCTGATATTCATTTCATTGTTACAAAATTGGCTCGTTACATGATTTAAGAATACCGGCAGCTTCTCCCGCGCCGGGTAACTGCGTCAGGTCTGGAGGATGTACAGTCTCTGGCCCTAACGGGGACGTGATAAACCTGCTGTTGGTCCCACCAACCGGGTACTGTTGGCCGCTCTGGCCGGGTGGACGAGGGAGCTGCGGAGACACCTATGAAAAAGTAGCGAGTTGAGTAGTTTATAGTGTCTGTGTTGGTGAGGCAACTTGGTGTGTTCTTGTTAAGATGAGCGATCTGGGAAAGATTGGCTTTAGTTAGGTAAATCTTTTAAGATTTTTTTTTCCCAACCACTGTCAATTTAAAGGTTGGCAATGAAATATGTCTCCCTCCCCCCCCTTTAAGATTTGACTCCAGACCCAACGAACAATCGTTTGCAGTAGTGGTCTATTCCAGGAAGTCGATGGTTCCGTGGAGTTGAGCGTAGGTCAAGAATTTTGTCTTAGAAGAAATGTTATCCCTCACTTTACGGGAGCCGCGTGGCTTAGAGGATCAAACTTATCGTATGGTGAGAGGGAGTCGAGTATCACTGCTGCAGATAATCTTCGGCCAGATTGCGAAGGCCAGAAGCACTTTCGCTACCACTGGTAAACTCTGTTTAACTCTCCGCACGAGTGATGGTCTCCTTACCATGGACAAGCAGGGTCATGTTCTTTATGAGAATACTTAAAACGGACAGTAAAGTAGCGGGTAGCCAATGCTGGTGAATGGGGCTGATTGCATGACCCACTGGTCGAATGGCGTCCCAAAATGCTCAGAGGAGAGGAGCGTTATGGGTAAGTGAAGGGCTGGGAAAACAGATGAGGTCTGTGACATCACCAGGGAGTTGGTGCAAACTAGTGTCCTTTGCTACAGTCCAGGAGTCACGCGCGTTTGTCTTTACTTTTTGGTTCTCACGTACCGCTATATCTAACTTGAAGACCTTTCTCGTTTGTGTCTGGAAGATGGAAAGGGGACGGATGTTATTGGAGGAGCTAATGGCGTATTTCATTGCTTTTTGCGGCTGAATAGAGCCCTGCTCCTGTCAGTAGCGAGAACTCAAGACCATTTGATTCGACACAACTTACGGTATATTCAGAACTCACGCCTCGGAAGTCTTCACTTTTGTATATGTAGGCAAGGGAAGCTGCTACCTGTGGCTGCCGACACTATGATGAGCTTTGACTTGGTGTATCATGAGGCACTTCATGAGATGTGCAGAGGCCATAGGATCCTTAGGGTCGTACATATTGGCTTGGGATAGCTTACTGGGAGTCCTGTCGGGTGTCATGGCAATCTTTTCCTCGTGACCGATGGTAAGGCAAGTGTGAGTCCACTCACACACATCTTAGTACTAGTATAGAGTAAACGTTAGGCGGGGCGGTGACGTGTAACAAGGAATGAGGCCGTGAGCGACAATTTTACCGTAACCCACTTGGACTTTGCTAACATTACAGTGAATTCAGCTGTCACTGGCAATCTTGGTGTTTGTTCTTGAGCTCCTGAATGAGGAGTTAAGTTCTGAGGTAAATTTATTTTAAAATAAAAATCTGAGCATTTGGTGGGTTGTCTAACGCCACCCAGTTTACGGAGTTATGTGGGCTGATGGTCCACCTTCCTCACTAGTGTGGTGTAAAGGAGTGGAGGGTCAGGCGGGGAGGTAAGTAGACGGCCTAGGCTGCCCCAGGGTGTAAGTAAACAGTCGAACCTGGCCCAGGGTGTAAGTCGATGGCCCAACCTGGTCAAGGAAAGCCTATGCACGCACAGGTCATAGCTAGCATCAAATCAGTACTCTAACACTGCTGTAAAGTTTATATATTCTATCATTGACTGGACACTTGGAATAAATGATAGTTTTATTTTGATCCCCGGACATCCGAAACCCTGTCTTACCTCGCGGTAAACCGGTACGATAACCATTGGACTGCGAGGCGTCAAAAGTATACCATCATAGACCAGCCGATGATTCATGAGCGCCCACAGGAAAATCGCGGTCATCTGTTCCGTGTGTCCTGTAGCTTTCCAATATGAACAAGAATTATTTCTTGGGAAACCCCAAGATTGGTGATATGTTTTGAGATTTGATGTTGGCTTAAAACCAAAACTGAATCATCTTGTCGAGTCTTGTCTTCTGTTGTCAGGTACTGTAATTCTATTTTGCTTCTTGGAGGTGAGTGAGTTTATTGTGATATGTGTCATGTTTTATGTAATACTGGGTAATGTTCCTTGCACCTTTCTTTCGCTGTGAGTTTGCGAGCGTCACAAATCCAAATACAGACATGCAAAAAGTACACACAAACGCACACAACCACACATATACCTGCACACACGCCACAGCCAACCACACATACATACACATAATTATACAGATATATATTTCAACCACTTTCCAAATCAAACTGTTTAATATTGTCATTACGTTGAAATTTATTGCCGTCTCTTTATCTGACAGTTTGATCATAAATGATTCTTTGGCTATATCAACTTCATGAAACTACCTGCAACATTACTGTAAAATGCTTGTGTCAGAAACACGCCACAGGTATAGAAAAAAAAATATCCATGGTGGATTTGAAGTACATTATCTTTAGATTCCCTCACATACTGGGTTCAGAATCCATGACGACTACAGAACTAGCTGAAATATATGCCTCCTTAGACGGGGCCGACTATAATTTGGGTTTACCTGCATTTAGTTTCAAATAGATAATTCAGCAGGAACATGAACCAAGCTTTAAAAGCTTGAGACGAATGGAAATGGACACAAGTCGATCGATCTGCCTTTATAATACCACACACGATCTCCATATATTTATATGGCTACACTAGAAGGAACAGTTGATATCTTAATGTTATTGTGGCGTACTCAGCTAGGCTACAGATACTCAGCAATTTGCTCCTCATGTTGTTCTGGAACTTTTCTGTAAACTGTTATCAGCATTACTCTCAAACTTACAATACTGTTTACTGAATTGTTGTAAGGTTGATGAACTTAAAGACAAAAGTCCTCCTCACATAATGATGTTTTCTTCCAGATACTTGATAAGTGCTGTAACGTGCCAGCTGTATATAGTTCATCCGTCATGCGTCTTGTTACATAATTCAATCATTGTGGCCCAGGTCTTAGAACTTTCGTGCGGTCTGTGTCGTCTCTCGTCATCTGTGTGGGTACGAGAACATAAATGAATTCGTAGCTTATAATGCAAAATTCAACAATCAATCTGACTGATTTAAAGGGAGAGTAGCTTGGCCGACCGAAGGAAGGGAGGTGGGGGGGGGGGCAGTTTATGCATGACGACCAACGATACAGCCTGACCCACAGGCATGTGTCAACAGTCATAACTCATGATAAAGGCGAGACATCGTTAATTTGTCAGGTGGTAAGGTAATAAGACTCACAGATAACCATGGAAAATGTGAATAACCTTCAACACTTGTTGCGCCTGCTAAACATAGCCGAGGGTACCTTCACGTTACATAGGGGGAAGTGCGAGCTATTTCAGGGTATAGTGTCTGCAGCAACCACTAGATGGCTGTAGGTAATATGGACGGGCTGGCAGTAAAGTCAGGTTAAGTTTGTATTATCACATCATCTCATACTTTAAAAGATTTCTAGTTTTTTTTTCAGCCATCGTTATGTGCGGAGGACAAGGTGATTAACCTGGCAGCCAAAACAAGCGGTGTATCCAAAAAAAGTTTCAAGGGCTTGTAGAGGGTGAGGGATATATATATAGTGGTAACGACATAACGAGCGGCGTTATGAAAGACGGGGCTAACTTTGGCGTGCCTTATGTTTGGCGTTATGATGCACATGATAAGAATGGCTTCCAAATGAGATTTTTTGGCTAGGCTTAGTCAAGAAATGTTCATGTAATCAAATTCACTTTTTTATGATTAAGAAAGTTGCATCTGCGACCTTTGATATTAGCGACACTCCCAGACAACGTATGTGAAGATGTAAAACTAAATTTGCAAACAATGTCATATGTCAAGTTCAGGATTCGTCTCAATCACCATAAATGTTAGGGCTAGGCTGGCCCAGGACGTGGTAGGGGGCCAGGCTACTGCCGGTATTATATAAACAGCTCAGAGGCAGTTCTCTCACCCGCTCAGGAAGTCTTGCCCTCCCATTGTTAATCTATTGCTCGTAATGTTTCTAATCTTACAGTGCTAACAGGAAGTTAGCTTTTAGCTTGTATCCATTTCTCTCATTCTTCCCGCCAACCACATACGGAAATACTGATAGATTCTGACAAACAAGGCTTTCTAATGGTCTCTCTTCACTGAAGACAAAGCAGACGGATTTAGGAGCCAATTCTTGAGATAAAATTTTCTGCCTTCATTTCGTTGCCCCAAGGGGTACCGTGTTGAGAGCTTTCTTAGTCCTCAGTGTCGGGGATGATTAGCTGGTTATTTCGGCTTTAGGCTTATCATCTGTCAGAGTTCATTAGGGCCGTCAACGTCATCTAAGAACCGCCAATCGAAAAAAAAAATTGAACACCTCTTTAAGGAGCTCAAGATAATTCTAAGACCATACACGCTTTCACTGCATATATGGCCCTTGGGGCTATGGATCACGTGCCCTCACCTCTATATTCTGCACTCCAAACCTGGCTGCCTGCCGCCTAACATCCATTAGATTCATTACCGAATATTTACATCAGGAAGTGATACGACAATTTAACTTGGTCTTATGGACGCTCACACCCGTGCGCACCATATCCTAAATACTACGTAATACTCGACAAGCCGCTGCGTCACATGATTAATGAGTGGCCGTTAGCAATTGTAGGTTGGACCGTGATGTCTGTTTCTTTCCTTACTCCGCCTGGTTGTGGAATCTTTACTATCTCGTAATTTTTCAAGCAAAGACGACGTACATATCTTACAGAGGCAGTTTTTCCACCTCCTTAAGACCTACAGTACAAAAACTAAATCGACTATTTAAACACGCTCAGAGTACAACCCTGATTATAATGCTAATGTTAGAATTCCTGAAGTTATGTATTTGGTCTATATAAGGTTTCTAACAGATTTCCATGCACCACACAACAGTAAAGGTATTAATAAAATTCAAAAAATGCAAAAAATCTTCAGAATTACACTTGTTTGTTCAAGGACCACAAAAGGGCTTGACATGGGAAGGAACAAGGTATACCTAGCAATGACAGGATGCTTAATATCAGTGACGTTAGGACTGAAGTTTCTGTCCGGTGATTCAGATAATGTTGTCACTAAGAACATTTAAAGCATATATGCCATAGGAATAAGTGAATGTAAACGTATCCAAGTAACAACATCTCCCGTGACGATGATTGGAGTACATCAGTGGTGCAAAAGTAGGAAGCGACAGTACTTCCACCTCCGTGGCAGATAACTCTTTGATGTTACCCTACCTAATTATCGAATGAAGACGCCAAATGAGTTAAGACGATAGACCGCCCTTCCAGCACTGCAGATGGATTGGAATTTAAGAACCGTTTAAGTGAAATGGCACATGATATTGTTGAAGATGTGGTACAAAGCTTACTAAAGAGATAAGAGCTCATCTTTTCTGCCCATGGTAGTAAGGAGGGAAGGAGAAGAAAAGGAAGTAGGAGGATTGGTTCTCCGAATAAGAGCTAACGAAGTAAACAGTTGTAGATGGCCCAATCTGACTACGTACTGACTAGGAGGATAACTGTTGCAAAGACGTGCATAGTGATGTTGATAATATATAATCCTTCAAAGCATTTTAACGGTCCAGATCAAATAAACAAAAGAAAGTAATAGAGGAGCAATCAGGATTGTACGTGAAGCAGTGAAATATGCACTTCTCAGTGAAGTATTGATAATGCGGGGTTTCATTCATAAGGAGATATGCTGGTGGGAAGTGGATTCTCACGGTGAAAGGAAATCATGGAGACACAAGTATCACAGAGTATGTACACGAAAATTTCCTGTACCAGCATGACAGTGAACACACTAGGATGAAAGGAAATAATCGTATAGCATTTTTAGATCTTATCATCACATACTAGCACGAATATTTAGAGTATCGTGTATGATACACCATTTCGAAGAAAAATTATCAAGTGATGCTTAAGTTTCATTAAGTGGTAAACGAGAAAATTAAATGATCAAAGATGAGACAGGGTTTGAAGAGAACATATTATCGTGTAAAAAAACGCAGAGCTTAACAATTTCTGTGTTGACATCAGTAAATGGAGTTCAGTAGACAGGGACCAGGGCATTAAGGGGAAAGGTATTGTGAAATTTACACCTCCGGCACAAACGTCCAACAAACAACGGCACGAAACTCGTCACAAACAAACCCATCTGCCACAATGAACCAATGAACCCCAGTGTCAAACTGAACGTATTGCAACTCAACACCAGTGTCATCTGAAACAAACAAACCTGTGCTCAACCAGCTCAGAGAACACAACATCCACATAGCCCAGGGAACCAGACTGGCATCCAGATCGACCCTCCCACCTTTCTATAGCTCCACACCCATAAGAGACAACAGACAGCAGGGACAGGGAGGAGGACTCATAACACTGATCCACTGCTGACGCTGCACAACAAAGCCGCTCACAAACAATGACAACACCCAAGAAATACTGTACATAAAAGTATAACTTCACAGTGCTAACTACAACCTACGTACGTACTTCCCCCACTCCATATGCCCTTCTAGTTATACTCCCCAACTGCAAAACCTGATCACCATACCCAACATTGATCTCTGTGGAGAATTCAGTCCCTGGCTCAACACTCACATCCATGATCCCCGAGGCGAACTACTCATAAACTAACTGCAGCCTCTCAATATCCTCAACTTACACAACCGGTCAACCAGAGTCCAGCAGCCTACCTTGCTAAACACCACGTTCTCCTCGCCAGCAGTACACACGAGGACCGTCAGGAGCGCTGTCCACTAACTTTCCTCAGTCTACTTGCCTATCCGTGTTAATAGTCCATCTGGGCTGCCCAGTCAACACAAACACCAAAAAGACTTACACAGGCTACAGGAAAGCAGACTGGCCAGCCTTCACACTGTACACGGAAACAAAGCCATAATCCTTCAGTACAGGTGATTTTCCATCTTGCAGTTTCACACATAATCAACAAGCCACATTATGCAACTGAAGCAATGGCTCACCCACAACAGAATGTTTATCTTTCCATAAAACTCTTCAGTACTCTTAAACCCCCAGACATGCGCGAATCCAGCTCACACTCTTCAGTCACCTTGAACAGACAATCACTCCCTCTGAACAAAACACTAACTATTCTAGGCATCACATAAATACGCACGTGACCATTCCCGACACCAATAACATCAACACGCAAGCAACATACAAACTTAATGCCTTCAGAACACTAACTGGCAAAAGATCTGGACTGGTATAAGAATCCCTTAGCTCCTCTACAAATAGTTCAGCTACTCCAACTTAAACTATGACTCACCTGCCTTGTCTTCCCTCCTCTTATAAGCAAATATAACAAAGCTGCAAACCACTCCAAACAGTGCACTCAAAACAGTTACTTGCTGCCTAGGAACCACAAGCACTTAATCCCTATATAATGAAACAAAACTCTTCCTGGTACAATCTCAGGTCAAACCACTTCATAACTCTCAGCAACTTTCGTGTAGAAACAAGAAGCATATTCCTAGCTCACACTTCAATAACCTCTCATTACAGATCCCCGCACCCTAATGTACATATCAGTGACAAAACACATACACAATGAAATAACACAGTAATCACAAACAACCGTCCTCCCAACTCAGTCTTAAACTCGTACTCTCTAGATATACACCCACCAGAAGCCACACTCTCTAGACAAAGATGAGTCACACTTTCCTGTTTAAGCTTTAGGCATCATCCATCCCTATAACACAACAAACTGTTTCAACATGCCCCAGGACCCTTCATGTCGAAGACACTACTACCATCAGGAAGACACGGAACAATATCTGCTTAACTGCCCTACACACTCTGCACATAGACGCATACACAGCATCACAACACTTTGAGACCTGTGATCCTGACCGATGGATGTGGCCAGCTTCCTAAGAGATGCAGGAGTTTCATAAGTATAGGAGACTCTTGGGGCAGGAAGTAAGTACGTTTGAGTCAAACAAGAAGCGCGTGATAGACAGCAGTAAAACTAGAATTTAAACACTAAGAATTTCTCAAACTCGTTCCTTATGCAGAGCACAAACATATCTCAAATGGTGGGCCTTCTGCTGCATCATTTGGTGTGGTTAGAACAGGTAGCCAGACGTCTGTGTGTTCATTTTGGCATTGATGATCTCTGTCCTTTGGTCATTAATGAATTTAAGGACATTAGTAAGACGTGGGCTTACACAATTTCATCTTCAAGAAATGAACAGTTTGGTGTTCAAAGTTTCTGGTTTTTAAGTTACTCCTCTTCTTCCTCCTTCTTCTGTGTCGTAGCAGCATCCCCTGGACTAGTCCTCCTTGAGCGGGTTCAACAAGAGTGGTCTCAGCCGTCTCTGGTCCCACGCCAGCTGGCTACCGTTCTTTCAGAGCCGTCCAGGGGACGAACAAAGACACCGTCAAGACACTCTGCTAATCCATCACTTCTAAGGAAACTGCGTTGTTTCTAGTGAACTTCCGGCTGTGGCAAGTCTTCCTTCTGTGGCAACCTTCACCGTGTGTAGCGTGCCACCCATCACAGCCACAGCAATCGTAGACTTCCTCGTATAAATGCTGGGCTTCCCTATTGCTGCAGATGCATGTGAGAGTTTTATGAACAAGGGTAGCGAGATAGAGGGCGCTGATGATGGTAGCGCCTTCGGACTGAGTTGGATGCCAAAAAGGAAATCCTGGAATTCGGTCTTAGAAAACTCTGAAAGAAGAGCACCAACGACCCCAGGGCCTGGCTCTCGGTCATGTTAGTGAGGTATTTCTGTGCCGTGGGGCAGACAGTGTTCTCATGTGTGGTCTTGTGCCGCAAATCTGAAAAGAAAAACGGCGAGTGAGGATGCTCCCCGCCGTTGGTGGTGTGATAAGCTTGGCGATATTCAACCCCGATTTCGCTGGAGACACCATGACCAGAAGCGTCATTTGTTTCCAGTTGGAGTTGTCTTGTGGTCTAAGGCTTTCATCATCGCGGACTCCAGCGTTTTGCATTCGCTCTGGTCGCCATTGTTGAAAGCCTGGGAGACTCTCAGAAAGTGAGTTGTGGTGAGGGATCAAGAGCACCAACAGCGTCGATAAGACCGAATTTGTTTTCCATCTGCTATAGGTCCTCTAACTTTTCTGTGGGGCGATGAGCGGCATCCTGGTGGTGTGAGCTCGTGAGAAACAGGTTGTGTACCCGCAGTGTGTGTGAGTTGGGGAAAATTACTTGACATTTAACCTGAATGAAGATTATTGGAGAAATTTCATACTACTGTTGACAAGGTTTGTTAAAAAGCATAGCTATTGCGTGTAGACCAGCTTTTAGCTTGTTTACTGTATGTAAGCAAAATACGTAATTATCTGGTCGTACAGAACGGGGAGACAGGTCTCAACTCATGGGGCACCATCTCGAGTTTCATTGAATATTACGTGTTTTGCGTTGACGATTGATAGTACAGTGCAGTAAACCATGAAAGTTATTGACGGCTGCGTTCTGCTCTTTCTTTCAGTTATCAAAAGCATAATTTCTATCGTGTAATTCCTTTAATATTTTCAGAAGCGATTAAAAACATATAAATTTTTTCTTGCAAGTTCTTTAATATGTTCAGATTTTAATGTGTATATCCAAACTTTTTCATTTCATTCTTTGTCATCGAACAGTATTTCATATATATTTTTTTTTCATACATATTCGCCATTTCCCGCGTTAGCGAGGTAGCGTTAAGAACAGAGGACTGAGCCTTAGAGGAAA
>JAYMFT010163903.1:0-12371 GCA_038088735.1 Panulirus argus | reverse complement strand
GGTTTCAGTGCATTACACATGACAGCTAGAGACTGAGTGTGAGCGAATGTGGCCATTTCATCTGTCTCCTGGCACTATCTTGCCGGCGCGGGGGGGTGGTGATGCTATTTCCCATGTGGCGGGGTGGCATCAGGAGTGCATGGGGGCGAGCAAGTGTGAATATGTACAAGTGTGTATGTGTATATGCATGTGTATGAGTATGTATGTATATATGTATATGTTGCTATGTATATATATTTACTGTGCATATATGTGCATGTATGTATGTATGTCTGTATGTGGGGGGAAGGGTCTTTCTTCGTCTGTTTCCTGGCGCTACTTCGCTGATGCGGGAAACAGCAATCAAGTATAATAAATAAATAAATATTTACTTTATTGACATTTTGTACATTAATCATATATTATGCATTCTCTTTATAGTCCAATGATTTCTGTTATGATATCACACTGTCTAACAATTACTGAATCCATTTAAGTTCAACCTTAACCTGAGAAAATAAAAGGGAAAAAAATTAAAATAAAATACATCTGAGTGTCCCATACTTGTTACAAAATGAGCATTTACAACAGTTGCAAAATATCCACCTTGTTTAATACCACTGTGGAGAATGTTAGAGTCTATTCTGGCCAAAGGTCTGGAAAGCATTAGCTGCCATGCTTGTATAGCTTCAACAGGTATGTCTTCTTCCTCATAATTTAGACGCACACGCTGAAGAGCTACTTCCTGTTGGTGTGCTGTAAAAGAAGTTAGCATTAATGGAAAATATATCACAAGATACCTTCATAAATAAGCTTTGGATAGTTTGATAGAGGTTTGTTGTAAATATCATAAGATTAAGGCCAGCACTTTACAAAAACACATAACCGTAAAAATTTCTGCCTACTCCACAAATTAACATCACATGAAGTGGAAATGAGAATGATAAATCACAGTATATAATTTGCATTACAGTAATTTAGTGACTGTTAAGATGCACTCCTCTGAACCAAGTAGCTGTCTTTTCTTTCTACCTCAACCACATTTGGACTACTAACATTCTGTCCACAATTATGCGATCTCTCCTTATCATACATAACACTTGACAACACTTAACTCACACAGCTGATTTTTTGTAACTTTAGATTTTCCTGCGAAGAGCAATATGTGCTAGCCCTGCCTTTTGGCAAAATGTTAAGAGCAATAGACTGAAGCAGCTGGTTGGAACATTTAGGCAGGAGCATTAGGTAAAAGTAACAGACAGGGATATTAGTCAGAAGCACTACACAGAAGTAGCAGATAGGAATATTAGGCAAGAGCATTAAGTAGATGCAGTCAGTAGGAACATTAGGTAGGAGCCTTTGCATACACTGTGCAAGAGCTGCCCTCCGCCAGTGACCTGTTGAGCGTGAGGTACTAAAGGTTAAGAGGTGGCAGTGGAGTTCATTAGTTATGGAGATCTTATTGCCATGGCCACCCCGTTAAGGAAATTCTAGGTGGGAACAGGCATCAGAGACAAAGAAGAATAGAAAGACAGATACTATGTTTTACCGATTACATACCAAGTTTTCTATTATTTCTTAATTTATGGGAATGACTTTCAATAAAGTAAAACTCATGACAGAATTCCCATTCAGTCCATTAATTCATGACAGAAGTCTTCTTCGAAATCTCTTCACAGGACACCAGAAAATTTCAAAGAATGATAATCCAGTCTTCTTTTTCATGAATTGTACCTCCATATTTCCAACATTTTCGATCATCAATATTCTTCACAAGTAGCAATTTAAAAAGTTTTTCCAAAGTCACCCACAAAAATGTCCAACATATAGGTTTTTGCTAATTTTGTTATACTGTAATATGAGAATCTTATGATTTAGAAGTGACCAGTAATTATTTACCTATCAATTATGTAACTTCATGCATTTCAACTTGGATGGTAAAAATGAAGGTTTTAAACAGGAAAAATTTTTTCTTAGGAACAGTATCCCCTAAGCTTGTGAGAATCTCTAGGCTCTATGGGGTTTAGGACCCTCTAACTCTCTGCCATCTGGGTGGTAAATTTCACTCACCCATCACCAGACTACCCCCTCAATGATGGCAGCTTCCCCACTTGGCCCTTGGCACCCTTGACCAATCAGTGATCCCACATCAGGATTGACATAATTGTCCTACTCAGTGCCAAGGTAGGCATTGACCATGCAACTCATAATCCTTGTTCACAGACATTAACTCAATGGTGATCATCATCAGTTAAGAGAAAGGTTTTTAGAGACAACTGAGGAGAAAGCAGGACAGGAAATAACCCTGAAAAGACACACGTGGGATATCACCTTGGAGAAAAAGTGTTTTCATTCTTCAAAACTTGCAGTTCTCTTCAGGATCAAAAAATTCTGCATGCTTAAAAGCATAATGACATATGGAGGTAGGCCTCAAAAAATACTTTCAGACAAAATGATAAACTAAAAACATTTACCTTAAGAGTTAAATGCAGGAACACAACAATCTCTCTATCCTAAAGGTAGTATCCCCAATTCTATAAAAACAGGTCTTCACATCCACATCAAGACTTAGGTGAAGTACCACCACATGAATAAGTTTAAGGTATGCCAAACAATGCTTATTTTGATTTCCTTACTAAAAAGGCTTCTCAATAAGGCCAAAGCAGAGGCCATCTCCTTAACATCATGGACTCTAGTATACAAGCCATGTTGGGCTAACAAAACAAGTTTCTTAATACAGAAAGAGATGCTCTTTGCTGAAAGAGGTGTTCAGTTTCCTGTCTGAATAAACCAATGTTCCCCTTCAAAGTCTCTGAGGATCTCTGCAAAGTCTCAAAGAGACCTGACTGAGAATAAGGAATGATGCTCTCTAGTCATAGTCTTCCCAGAATAAATTACTACACTTGTATTTTCCTGCCTCATTTTTTGCTGAGAATCAAGGGTTTTGTTTTATCTTGACCCAAGGCATGACATCATCAAACATGAGAAAGTTCTAATGTCTGGACATTGAGTGTATCTATCCCCAATGGGGTTGAGAAGAAAGAAATCTACCCACATATTCCCTGCATGTCATATTAGGCCACAAAGGGAGGCAGGAGTGAGGAACTAGTAAAAACCTCTCCTTCTTGTATTTCAATTTCTAAAAGATGGAGCAGAAGAAGGAAGGAATCAAGTGAGGAGAGTTTTCATCCTCCTTAAAGACTAAGGCTGGGATGTCTGAAGGTATGCTTATGTAACTAGATGAAAATGAAGAAGAGACAGGTAGTAAGTTTGAGGAAAGGAACTAGGATGTTCTAGTTCTGAAAAAACAGAGCTAAAGGGTATTGGGGAGAAAGGCTTGGGAATGTCTCAGTCATAAAGTCAGGTGACAGTGTGAAGGTGAGAGCCAAGGAAGGGGTAGCACTGCTGCTGAAGCAGGAGTTGTGGAAATGTGTGAGCAAAAGGAAGTGTGCACCAAACTGATGTGGGTAAAAACATAAGTGGATTACATGAGATGGAGAATTATTAGTGCTCATGCTCCTGGCCACAAGAAGAAAAATAAAGAGAAAAGAATGTTTTGGGAACATCTGAGTGTGTCAGCAGTTTTGATGCAAGAGATCAAGTACTAGTGATGGATGATTAAAATGCCAAAGGAAATGATGAGGCAGTTGAGGGTACAATTGGGCATCATGGAGTATTTCGTAAGGGGCATAAAAATGGTGAATGGCTTGTCAAGTTGTGTGCGATCATCACTGAGTGGAGGCAAGGATGAAGATTTGTAAAGGTTTTCACGGAAGAGGAAATGATGGGGTAAGAACTGGATAGTTTTTCACCATCCAATTCTTCCTGGAAAAGGGACATGTGAAGAAATACCAGGACAGATTGAATGCAGAATGGCAAAAGGCGAGAGTGATCAATGCAAAGGGAGTGGGTGAGGTATGAGAGGTATTTTGGGTAACAGTCTTAGCATGAGCAAAAGAAGTGTGTAGCGTGCATAAGGTGGAAGAAAGGAAAGTGAGACAAGTGGTGGGTGCTGGGATGATTAAGTAAAGTTGTTGATGAAAGAGAAAAGAGATGTATGGATGGTACTTACAAGGAAGGAGTGCAAGTGACTGGGATATGTATAAGAGAAATCAGCTAGAGGTCAAGAGGAAAGTGCAGGGGCTGAAAAGAAGGCAAGTGAGAGCTTGAGTGAGCATGTATCAGCAAACTTCAGGGAGAATAATATGTTTTGGAAGTTTAATGGTGAGAAAAGCAAGAACACATGGAAACACTGGTGAAGTGGGCAAATGGAAAAGTGGTAACAGGCAGTGAAGAGGTGAACAGATGGAGTGAGTACTCTGAAGGATGAATGTGTTTGAGGAGACAATGGCAGATGTGGAGCATCTGAACTGGGGAGGTATGCTAAGTGAGGGAGTAATGTCAAGTGGCTTGGTGAAGAAAGAAGAGGCAGTGAAATCCTTGCATAAGATGAAGTGTGGCAAGGTGGCTGGAGTAGATGGCACTGCAGTTGAATTTCTAAAGGGAAAGGGTGACTGTGTTGTTTACTGGTTAGTGGGGATTCTTAATGGATGTACGGATCATGGTGAGGTGCCATAGGATTATTGGAATGCAAGTATAGTGCCATTGTACAATGACTAAGGGAACTAAGGTGAATGTTCAAATTACTGAGGTATATGTTTGTTGATTATACCTGGTAAATTATATGGACGAATCATGATTGAGAGTTTAGCAGCATGCATACAGCATCAGAGTGGAGAGGAACAATGTGGTTTTAGGTGTGGCTGAAAATGTATGGATCAGGTGTGCTCTGAAGAATGTGTGTGAGAAATACTTTGACATACAGAGGGATCTGTGTATGGCATTTATAGATTTGGAAAAAGCACATGATAGAGATACTTTGTGGAAGGTGTTAAGAATATGTGGCGTGGGAGGAAAGCTATTAGAAGCTATGAAGAATTCTTATCAAGAGAGTAAGGTATGTGTGCGAGTGGGGAGACAGGAGAGTGAGTGGTTCTAAGTAAAGGTGAGTCTGCAGCAGGAGATGCAATGTCACCATAGCTATGAGGGAGGTAAATGCCAGGGTCTTGGAGAGAAGGGCAGGTATGTAATCTATAAGAGAGAGAGAGAGAGAGAGAGAGAGAGAGAGAGAGAGAGAGAGAGCCTGGGAAGGGAATCTATTGCTGGATGTTGATGACATAAGTTAGTATCTGAGTTTGAGAGAGTGCGTGAAAGGAGAACCCTTTCAATATTTACCATTCCTGCTCCCTTTATATCACTGATGTGGGAGTCACTCTCTCTAGTCTCACCAAATTTCATATCTTTCTTTTCAAGGCTTTCCTTACTTTATGGTGTCACCTGTATAGCATGGAATTGCCTTGTCGGTTGTTATTGTCCATCATCCATCATCAGAAGTCATACTTTAACCTGCAAATTAACCTTGGTCACAACTTGAAGTTTCAGATACTCTTAAAACATTACACAGTTGTTTTTCTTCTTCTAAAGAAGCATAAGACCCATAACAATTGTATGGATTTTGCCTGTGCTATGCCATTAATAAGATTTAACCTGTAGTCTACCCTTATAAATATTTTGAAGAAAATTCAATTTTTGGCAATGATGCTATATACAGTTCTTTCCCAACATCCCAAAATCCTAAGGTTTAACCTGAAACTTAACTTGGCTCATAACTTGAAGATAATTCCATCTCTGGCCATGAAACTTTGCAAAGATGTTTTTGACGTCTTCCACACAATAACTTCACCTAATTTTATTTCACTTCCAACATCAATGCTTCATAGTTACAATGCAGGCAACACAAATGTTCTAAGGAAAACCCTTTTTCTCATTCTATCTCTTATCACTTTTTTGTAAAAAATACTCAGTCATATATTCCAGTGATAGGCAAATTATCTTGAAACATATGAAATTAGTTGACTGATGAAACTGTAAAAGTAAGCAATATCAAGAAATCACAAAACTGTATGATAACAGGGAAAGTTTAAGAGATGGAGCTCCACAAGTGAAGAAATCTTTCCCAATATTTCATCATTACAAACTAGCAGTCACATTAACAAAAGTTTATGTTTAAAGACAACACTGTTTAATTATTACACAATAAAATTTTAACATCCATAAATTTAATTCATGGAATCAGTTTGCTAGCTTACCTCTAAGTCGCTGATTTTCTCTTTCAAAACGATTAAGAAGAATCTGCTGAAAAACAGCCTTCTTCCAAATCATCTTTAACTGCTCCTTAGACCTCTTCTCAGAGACAATTTTCTCTGTATTACTCTTGGGGCCCCGACTTCCTAAATGACCCAAGGAATCTAAAACATGTGGAAGGAAATATGAACCTCTTCATATTGATTATATATATATCAGTCATAAATTACTAATTTCTAAAGTTTTATTTACATAATCTATGGACTTTTATGAATTACCAAAGCTCTTGCATAATGACAGTAAAGTATTCTATTTATTGCACATAATACTAATCAACCAAAAAAAGTCATGTTAACAAAATACAGTACTCTTCTACAAGCAGAAGAAAAATAATATGAATGAAGATTTGGGAAAGTAAAGATACACAAGGAACAGCAAAGACTGTATGACATAATTAAGTCTTGTAGTCTTTAATGTGCCTTTCATGCATTATATTGTCAAGTTCCATTTATGTAAGTATGACCATACACACTAATTTCAACTTTACCATTTCTAACCATTATATTTGTCATCAGTCATACCAAAGACATAATACTCATTCCTTCACAATGCATCACAGCCTTTAAATACTTTAATAAACTGCAAAACAAGCACTTTAACAAATTAAAGATTACAAAGAGCCAAACAAATTATGATTTAAGCACTTTTTTGTGAATTACTATATCAACATATGCATAATGACTAGTAAGTTCTGTTTTTGTTTTTTCAGTCAAGGACAAAAGTCCACATCAAGGCTAGGTCTTAACTGATATAAAAGAGCTTAATGAAAGGTTAAAAAGGTTAAAAGGATTGCACTTAGCACACTCCATTTTGGTTCTAGAATGTGGTTAAATAACATAAAACACAGAGAAATATGTTTAAAAAGGTAGCTAGTGAGGAGTAAATATGGATCACCTACACTGATATCTAGTAGCAAAAGAAGCATGATGCCACAAAGAACTAGGTTCAGCATAAGTGACCAAAGGTTCATGTTTCAAAGCGAGATTGATACATGAAGTACTCAGTGCTTGGTCACCCAGAATAACATACATTACCATAGGCCATACAACACATATTCTGGCAACTGAACTACTACATACATTAGAGTGACAAACTTTGAGAGGTCAAGAAAACAAAGAGCTAATGATGTGATCATAAAAAAATAATACTGTAAATGAAAAAGATGAAATATGGGCACTAAAACAGCTGTTTGCTAACAGTATTTGAAAACGATTGCTGGACAAACAATGTGATAATTACAAAACAGATGCAAAAGGAAAGTGAAAAACTAAGTAAGAGAACAAAAAGGAAAAATTATGTAATAAAGTAAATGAGCAAAACAAACTGATGTGAACAAAGCAAGTACAACATAAGACATGCACACAATTTAGTATAAACACAAAAGACAGTACACTGCACATATTGTGCATTCAGTCAGAAAGTATATGAATAGAAGAAATAAAAGGAAGCAACCACTGATTCTAAATAATAAGAATACAGTGAGGTCTCCACTATTTGCAGGGAAAGATAGCTGACAAGAGGTAAACAATGATGGAGAAGGGTCGAGAAAGGATTACTATACAACATAACACATTTACTAATATGCAGAAATGGGGCAAATCTCAAGCAACCACCAAAAAGAATATTATTTACTGGGGGGGGGGGGGTGTCAGCAAATTAATTGGGACATATCCACTCTCTAGCTGCAAGTATAATGAACCAAAAATAGTGTCTCCATTCCACACCCAAACCTCACAGACCTTTTTGTAGTTTCCCCTGGCTGCTTTATATTCTCTGATTCAGGGTAATGATAGCAAATCACCCCCTGTATATCACATCTTGCCAATTTACTCAGTTACATGCACATCTCACACTCTCCTGTATCTTCAGTCCCCAATACCTCAAACCCTTTTTCACTCCATTCTTCTATTTCATCCTATATCTCATCCTTTTTCCTTACTTCTGACAATGTACAGTCTCTTAGTTTCTCTCTGATTATCACTGTCATTATTATTATCATTATTACCATTATTACTGTTATCATAATTATTATTGTTATAATCTTCATATATTATCATATATCATTATAATCACCATCATCATCATTAATGTTTTTCTTTCTTCTTTATACATGTCTGGTGTTTCCTATGCTAACAAGGTAGCACCAGAAACAGACAAAGATAGGCCAAACTCCTTCAAATCCTATCTCTAGCTTTAGCTGTCTTGCACAATACACCAAAACCATAGCCCCATATCCAAAACCAGGCCCCACAGGTCTTTCCATGGTTTCCCTCGGCCACTTCTTGTATCTTGATTCAATCAACTGACAGCTTATTGCCCCCTGTATACCACATTGTTTTAATGCAATCAATTCTGTGCACCCCCTTCAAACTCCTGCCTGTTCAGGCCCCATCCACTGAAAATATTTTTCACTCCATCTCTCCATCTCCAGTTTTGTGCATGAGTCAAGTGTTGTCAAGTGTTACATATGACAAGGAGAAATTGTATGTTGTGGACAGGAAGCCAGTGGTCCATATGTCAGTGAGGCAGAAAAAAAAGACAGCTACCTGGGTAAGAGGAGTGCAACTTGACAACCACTAAAGTGCTGGCTCACTAAGTAGATGTCACTAACCCTCCTGATACCCAGACAGGTAATACTGGCAATATACCTCCCTGGTCATTGGCTGCCTACCAACTGCTACCTACCATCACTCTCTTCTCGTCAATATGTTTCCTCTTTTCCTAAAACCTCTACAAATCTTCTCCCTTGCCTCTTAAAGATATTCATCAAACATCTCATGAGCTGCCCCTCTCAGCATATTTACATCCAAAAGTTTCTCTTTTGCATGCCTATCTATCATTACGTAATCCAATAATGCTATGTATATTTGTGTTTGTCTCTCTTTTCAAACCAGGTATTCCCAGTCACTAGCCCTTTTTTAGCGCACAACTCCACTAGCTGTTCATCAATTCTATTCATAATACTGAATACCCCATGCACCCAAATTATTCCCTCAACTGCCACATCACTCACCTTCACATTCATATCAACCATCACTAATACTCAGTTTCTTGCACCAAAACTCTTGACACACCCACTCAACTGCTCCCTAAACACTTGCCTCTCATGACCTTTCTACTCATGGCCTAGTATATAAACACTAACAATAATCCATCTTATACCATCCACTTTCACTTTTACCTACATCAGTCTAGAATTCACTTCATTACACTTCCAATCACTCCCATTACTCCTGCTTCTGTAGTGCAACTCATTCCTTAGCTCTTGTCTCTCACTAGCCTCTGACTTTACTCCTAAGACATTTGTGAACCATTCCTCACCTTTAACATTAAACCATAACATCCAAGTATCTTTCCTTAAACATACTACTTTTCTTTCCTCTCCTCTCATCTTGGTTACATCCACATACGTTTGGACCCCCAACCTAAGACTTCAAGGAGGATGAGCTGTCCCTGCTTAGCTCCTGTTCCATGGTTTAGAAACTGAAATACAAGAAGGGGAGGGTTCCAATCCCCTATACTAGTATACTATGTATATCCCACTTTTTAAACCAAGTATTCCTGTGACCAGACCTTTTTCAGCACACAACTCCACAAGCTGTTCACTATTCCTATTCACCTTAATGAATACTTCATGTCCCTAAGTTTCACCCTTAATTGCCACATTACTCATCCTCGAATTTAAATCACCCATTACTATTACATAATCTCTAGCAACAACTGCAGACATTCTAATGTAGCTGTTCCCAAAACACTTGCCTCTCAGTACCCTCCTACTCATGGCTAACTACATAAGCACTAATAATCACCCAACTCTTGCAACCCACTTTTATCTTCACCCACATCAGTCTGAAACTCACTTCCCTGCACTCCTTCACAACCCACAAATCCTGTTTGATCAGTTTTCCTATCCTTTCCTTCGCTCTTTCGCTCAAACCAATCCATGACTTTACTCCTAAGACATTCCTAAACCATTCTTCACTTCATCCTTGAGCTTCATTTCACTCAAAGCCAGAACATCCAGGTTCCTTTCCTCAAACGTACAACCTATCTCATCTTTTTCTTATTTTGGGTACATCCAAACACACTGAGACACCTTGCCTGATCCTTCAAGGACGATAAGCACTCCTCACTTGATTCCTTCTTCTGTTTGTTACATCTTTTAGAAAGTGAAATACAAGGAGAGCGATTTCCAGTTCCCCCTCTCCCACCCCTTTTAGTCACCTTCTATGACATCCAGGGAATACAGAGGTAGAATTCCTTCTCCCCTACCCAAGGGATATCAATATCATCATTATTATTATCATTACTATCATTATTGATTCTTTTCACATGGAAAATAAAACATTTTCCATCCTTTGGAGTTACAAAAATATTCAGAAAGTAGAAAAAGTGGGTAACAAAGATTTTGTGAAGATGATATGATGAGAAAGTAATGCCAAATGGACAGATATTTTATGTAAAGAATAACAAAAAGGAATACATGAATAAAATATGGAGTATGGAAAACCTAAAATTTACACTGAAGAACAACATGGAGAAATACATAAACAAAGAAGCTACTATAAAGGGACATGAGGGAAAGGTACCACAACCACAATATCATGGCAAGATTCTGCACAGGAGCTCTCCTTCAAATTGGTTGGTAGCACATAGAGAATTATCTGATTAACTGATTTATTCTTACAAATAAAGTATGAATTACAGTGAAAACATAAATAACAATTATTACCTGATTTCTTTGGTGGAGAAACCACTCTTTGAAGAATGGCATGTCTGAAGGAAGTTGCTGACTTGTTATGAAGTTTTCCATCCCCAGAATTGTCCTCTTCACTGGACCCTCGTGGGGCAGGTGAACCCACCTTAAGAAAACTAAGGAAAATTGAGTGCAGAACATAAGACAAATTTGGCATTTTTGTTCCTTCACAGCATTTTCATCTATATCTAAAAATATTTCAGTGTTCACTCTGCATTAAGATCTAGGTTCATACAACTACTCGTTCTGTTATGCTTCATATACCCAGTGCCTTACTTACATAATCTACAAGAGAATTTCCCATTCTGTCAAAACATCTCTCAACCCATGGTTGCAGCTACATATATAATCAATTAATATCTTATTCACAGTAACTTTCCTCCAACCATAAATCTTTATAATATGACTTAAATTTTGATCAACTGTTGCAAATGCTGCATCTAGTTCGTCAAAGAATAACTGACAAATATTATCCATCATAGCAAAATGTGACAGTGTGACAACTACTGTCACACCAGTAATAAATGCCAAATAAAAATTTTAAAACAGGTTAACAAGTTAGTTTAGAGTCCTCTGCAGCTAAAATCACTTATCTATATCAATGAATTTCATAAGCTTTAAACATATATTTAAGGCCACATGAAATCTTTAACCTAGCCTAAATAGAATCCTCAATGGAATCTCTTAAACAGTGACACTAAGACAGCAATACTGCATGGAAATCCCTACAACAGATAACACAAGTGACTTCCCTTAACCTTAATTCTCATAAAAAAACTGATGTAATATGCTCAGTGCAATTCTGTGTAGCTACTCTGTCACAAATAAATACATTATCTCAAAAAAATAATATGTCCATCCATGGCAAAAATGGAAAAGGAGGCTCTTATGGGAAAAAGTACGATAACAAAAAATTACAATAATACAAATAATTTGTTTTGCTATATCAGAATTTGTCTCTTTGAAAGAATGGCGTGTATTATATATCACTAACCAGAATTCTCTGATTTTTCTATCTAAATCCTACTTTCCATTAACCAGGTACTTTCCATAAATTTGGACATTAAACATGTTCATATGCACCCCAATACATGCATGACAGGATGCATCATGATAAAAATATAAAGTATGAACTTAAACATCAAACAAAAATACTAATCATACTCTGATGGGCTTAATCTTAACAATATGGACCTCCATGGTGTAGCGGTTAGCATCCCTGACCGTGACGCATTCACGGGCTGCCCAGGGTCGAGCACATAGGTTTGATCTTGGTTGCAGCAGTCAGTCCACAGTCAACCCAGCTGTTCATCCACCCCTAGGGCTTGGTTGATAAAATGGGTACCTGGCTCAGGTATATATATATATATATATATATATATATATATATATGTGTGTGGTGCATATGTGTGCATGTATGTATATATGTGTG
>JAYMFT010163892.1:0-12371 GCA_038088735.1 Panulirus argus | reverse complement strand
TGAATATCCCTCTTTTTAAACCAGGTATTCCCAATCAATAGTCTTTTTTCAGCACACAAATCCACGAGTTCTTCACCGTTTCCATTCACAACACTGAATACCCCAGGTGAGTAATGTGGCAGTTGAGGGTATAATTGGCCTGCTGTAACCATTCCATCCTGACATCAGACTCTTGATGCAAATATTATGATAATGATCATACTGTCATAATGATAATGGAAAAAATTTATTCCAGTTGTATAAGATGTCTATGTTAACTCTTACTTGTTTCCCATCATATAATGAAACATTTAGCTTTTTAGCCGTTTTGTGTGAATCTTTTGTATGGAGAAAGTCTGTGTATGTTGTATTACACTGTTGTTTACTGAAGAGCATTGAAAGATAAATAACTGTTGTTTATAGTTCCTCAGAAGCTGAATGTGACAAAATGTTTGAAGAGATTCCTTGCTTTAAAAACATCATTCTTATAAAATCTTAGTATTAATACATCAGCTGATAAATTTCGTGATTTATTGGTCTATTATTAGGGATTAGAAAATAGCTGTTTTAGCCATGTTTTCAACATTTTTGAATGGAATGTGAACACTCCATTACAGTGGTTCATGCAAAGGTATTGTATGCCTGAACATATGCACAGAATAGTATTTATATATACAAAATGGCAGTTACAGGAATGAAGACCCTCATTTTGAATACAAACACATTTCTTTTGAAACCAGTAATACAAAAGTTGGTGTATGGATCAGTGCCTTGTAGAGACAATGAACCAGTATAACTGTTCTTAGTGACATTTGTACATTGCCCTCATCAGAATAAAGAAACAATTGTATATGGTAAGACAAAAAAGATAGAGTTAAACTATTTATTTGTTGCTAAGAGAAAATATGATGCATTAGATTATAACGTTGGAAAGGTATCTGACACAAACTGCTTATTAAGTTACAATTGTAGAACTCAAGTCCATTTCTAAGTAGCCGTATTCTGCAATACCTCTGTTACAAGCACCTGAAATATTCTTATCTCTTTTGCAGTATCACAAAAACACATACATTTATCTATCTGTTGATAGTTACCCCAGGACTGCTAACTGAAAGGATCCTGGTATTACTACAGGACCCAGTTTTTAGAGGCTCCTGCTAAACATGTCTTTTTACTTGTAGTGTGACCCCATGCAGAGAGAGTCTGGTAACACTGTGTATATGTGTGTATATATATATATATATTCCTATATTTTTATACTTCACCATTTCCTGGGTTAAAGAAGTAGCAACAGGAACAGACAATAAAAGGCCTCATTTGCTTACATCCATTCTCCAGCTATTTATTTATTTATTATACTTGATTGCCATTTCCCACGTCAGTAAGGTAGCGCCAGAAAATAGACAAAGAAAGACCCATCCACTCATATACACACATATATACATACTTGCACATATATGCACAATACATACATATACATATCAACATATACATATATACATACATATTCATATATACACATCTACATATTCATACTTGCTCACTGTCATCCATTCCTGGTGCCACCCTGCCCCACAGGAAACAGCATCGTCACCCTCTGCTTCAGTGAGGTAACGCCAGAAAATACACAACACAAAAAAAGGACACATCCACCCACACTCAGTTTCTAGCTGTCATGTGTAATGCACCAAAAGCACAGCTCCCTATCCACATCCAGGCTCCAAAGACATCTCCAAGGTTTACCTCAGACTTTCACATGCCCTGGTTCAGTCCATTAACAGCAAGTCAACCCCAGTATACAACATTGTTCCAATTCACTCTATTCCGTGTATGCCTTTCACCCTCATGCATGTTCAGGCCCTGATTGCTCAAATTCTTTTTCACTTCATCCTTCCACCTCCAATTTGGTTTCACGCTTCTCCTTGTTCCATCCACCTCTGACACATATATCCTCTTTGTCAACCTTTCTTGACTCATTCATTCCATATGTCCAACCGTATCTCTCAACCACACACTTTTTATTACCACACATCTTCCTTACCCCAATCATTACTTACTCGATCAGACCACCTCACACCACATATTGCCCTCAAACATTTTATTTCCAACACATGCACCCTCCTCTGCACAACCCTATCTATAGCCCATGCCTCACATCCATACACTATTATTGGAATTACTATTCCTTTAAACGTACCCATATGACTATTCATACAGGAGAAAGCCTTATGAATGCTTGCAGTGCCTAAAGGCCTTCTCCTAGAGGAGTCATTTAGAGAAGCACGTATGCTCATACAGGAGAAAAGCCACATGAATATTCACAGAATGCAAAGACCTTTGAGAGTAGTAGTTTAGGACAGCACACAACTGTTCATACACGTGAGAAACAATATGAATGTTAACAGTGCCAAAAGGCCTTCTCTTACAGTAGTAGTTTAGATCGTCACATGTCTGTTCATACAGGAGAGAAGCCTTTTGAATGTTTACTGTGCAACTGGATGTACTCTCAGAGAATACATTTAGTTAAGCACATGATTATTCATACTGGAGAGAAACCATATGAATGTTCACAGTGTCGAAAGGCTTTTGCCTATAGTTGTAGTTTAATGTGGCACATGACTATTCATACCGGAGAGAAGCCTTATGAATCTTCACAATGACATAGAACCTTCTCTCAGAGGAGTCATTTAGTGAAATACATGTCTGTTCATACTAGAGGAAAGCCACAGGAATGTTCAGAGTACAAAAAGACATTTGAGAATATTAGTTCAGTACAGCAAATGACTTCATACCGGAGAGAAACCATATGAATGTTCACAGTGCTGGAGTAGTGTAGCATATACTTGTTCATAACTGAGAAAAGCTAAACGAATGTGTACAATGCCAGAACACCATATAAATGTTCACAGTGCTGGAGTATTTTAGTGCAGCATATACTTGTTCATAACTGAGAAAAGCTAAATGAATGTGTACAATGCCAGAACACCTTCTCTCAGAGAATCATTTATTGTATGTAGCTCATGGATATTCAGATAAAGCCAGAGATATGGAGGTTGAAGAATCATTGGTAAAATTTTTTGCAGACAAGTGGATTGCACCAAAGTTAAAAAAATTAGTGAAACAGGATGTTAACACTTAAATCATCAATGATTTTTGGACTGGAAGATCATATATATGCATGTATGTATATATGTGTGTATGTGATTGAATGGATCTTTCTTCGTCTGTTTCCTGGCGCTACCTATTTATTTATATTTATCATATTATTATACTATTATATTATTATACTTGATTGCTGTTGCCTGTGTTAGCAAGGTAGTACCAGGAAACAGATGAAGAAAGACCCATCCATTCATATATACATATATATACATACTCACACATACATGTACACATCCATAGACATGCACATATCACATATATACATATACATACATATATACACATTTACATATTCATACTTGCTCCCCTTCATCCATTCCCTTATACTGTATTATTTGTAGGAATGGGAAGTATATAGGGAAGCAGTGCTGGTATGTGCAAAAGATGGGTGTTGCATGCGTAAACTGGGAGGTGGATAGGTTAGAAAGGGTAGTGAGTGGTGAGATGATGAATAGTTGCTTCGTTTATACAAGGGATTCATTCATCCTTGTATGGAGTATTGCTCTCACATTAGGGGTGGTTCTAGTCCTGTATCCTTACTTGATAGAGTTGAGTTGAAAGTGGTCCAACTTATAAACTGTTCCAGGCTAACCTCCAAACTTGACCCCCTAGCCTTACGCTGCAATGTTGGTTCCCTTTCCCTCTTCTATAGGTATTACATTGATTTTTGCTCCCAAGAGCTGGCTGCTTGTGTGGCTCCACCACTAGGTGGACCATGTAATACTCAGCAAGCTGCTGCACCACATGATTATTGTGTGGCCATTAGCAACTCAAGGGTGGACCGTTTGATACCTGCTTCTTTCCCTACATGTCAAAGATTTGGAACTCTTTACGTTCTCATGTCTTTCCCAACAACTATGACCTAGCACATTTCAAAAGACAGGTCTTTCACATCCTCAAAAATTTGTAAATACTTTCCCTTGTCTTCTCTTTTTCCATTTCATAATTCTCTCTATATTTCTATTAAGGCCTGTGGTTGATACGGACTTTTGTCTGTGACTGAAGCCTTCAACATTAAAAAAAAGTAAAGAGTAAAGAGAAAAGAGAGGTACATGGGCAGTACCTACAGGGAAGGAGTGCAAATTAATGGGAGATGTTTATGGGAAAGTGGTAGTGGTTTTGGTGCATTAGACAATAGCTAGAGAATGGATGCGAGTGGATGTGGCCTTTCTTTTGTTTGTTCCTGAAGCTACCTTGCTAAGGCAGGAAATGGCAATAAAGTATAAATAAATATAGAGAGAGAGTTACCAGATTCTGCCTGCTTGTAGTTACACTGTAAGTGAAAAGTCATTTTTGGTGAGGCTGTATCACTGGGAAAAAACTCATGAAATAACTTTCAACTCAAAGGGAGTCTACATTTCCATATTACTGTAAGTAGTAGGGCCTTAAGAAAGGTCGTGGGTAACATCAGGACTCTTTTATAGAAATTGGTCCTGGAGTAATTTCAGTAAATGTAAAGGTGTAATCGGTCTCTGCCTAGAAATAGTCTCTCACTGTAAATGAAAAGACACTTTTGGTAAGGATGTATCATCTTCAGTGGACGGATAGGTGCATAGTCTTGCCAAGGACTTTTTCGCAACAAAAATGTTCATCATATTCTTGCTCTTGTGTGGAGTGTAGCCTTAAATCGTAGGAGCCAAGAAAAGGGGTCCTGGGATTGTATGATATATGTATGTATGTAAAGAACTTTCAATATAATCCATTAAAAAGGCTCTCAATTAAGAATTTTTTTATTCTTACTTATTTGAAAGATTATCATACTCCAGCTAGTCAGATATCTTACTAATCTTTTCTCCTCAGGTAATTAATTTGTGTATAAAAAAACTGTGAAAAATAAAACTAATTAAACTCTCTTACCATAAATTTCACACTCACACAAAGATAACAATATACAGTATAAACACACATGAACACGCTATTATGTACATAACTGGTTTAAATTATTCATTTAATGGTCTAGCTTTGGACATGTATGTTCAGAATATTATAAGCATGGTTAAGCATGGTATTACCATTATATCAGATACAGATTGTTAGTTCAAGAATTTTTAACTTATGGGCTGTGTCATATCTACAGCACTGGTATCACGAAGTAACTGATGCAACTTTGGCTTTGCAACAGCAAAATGATTCTCGTGATACATACTGAATCTTAACATCACCTAGATGATATAAGGGCTAAGATTATAGCAAGAGAGAAAAAAGATGACAAAAAATAATTTCATATGTATGAAAGTGGCAGGTCTTAATCCCTGTTAAGGAGAAAAAAAAGACATCAAGTAGCAGCCCTTGTGTATGTGTGGTTAGTTCTGGAGATGGGTGGAAGGATGTGGCGAGGACTACTTGGTGTACCAGTTGATACCGTCAGAGATGCTTGGGTGACTCTTCTACTTACCGCTGATCCAGGTGGTGTGCGAGCTATGCGAGGACGGGAGCTGAAGGCCACCTTGTATTCTGAAGCTCTAAGAATTAAGTGAAAGTATAAAAATGCATTATTTTTAATCTGTATCATCAAACACAAGGAAATTAAATGGTTTGTATACTCCAAACACTTTGGATAAAGTACATATGCTGTACAAATAATATATATACCTAAAACTACTGCTAATGATAAAAATCTTAGAGGCGGCATAAAAGGGTAACTGTAATAGAAATTTTTCAAGGAGCTAATAGGAAGAAGACCTCACTTAAACAGGGAATATATCTGAAAACACCACTTCTAAAAAGAAAGGTAGAATAACAAACTATATTTATATCTCTGATGCCTGTTCCCTTCTCAACAGGATGGCCATAGCAATAAAGTCTCCATAACTAGCGATCTCTTGTGCCACTTCTAAGCCTTTAGTGCCTCACACTTAACAGGCCATTGGCAGAGGGCAACTCTAGTGTAGTATTTGCTGAGACTTCTACTAATGTTCCAACCTACTACTTCTACTCAATGTTTCTACCTAATGCTCCTGTCTGAATGTTCCTACCTACTACTTCTCTCTATTGCTCCTACCATTTTGCCAAAAGGCAGGGCTAGTGCATACCATGGGAAAATCTAGTTATGAAGAATGAGCTGTGTGAGTTAAGTGTTGTCAAGTGTTATGTGTAACAATAATAGATTGTATGTTTGTGGACACAATAAGAAACATAAAGATTAAATAGCAATTTCACAGGAATCAGCAAAAAAACCTTATACTAGAGTGTCCTTCTAAAACTTCAGTAAAGGGGTACAGCATAGCAAGCTAACAGGTTTCCTACCATAACACAAGTGATCTCTGGCTCCTTGATTTATTAACATTTCAAGTAATATTTATTAACTGATGATATTCCATGGGCCTTTTTGATTATATCAATAGTATGCATATAAAAACCACAGGTTTAAGATTTAAAATTACAGGAACTAGACATTAATCTTAAGGTCTGATGATAAGTGGTGTACAAGTCAGGATACTACAATGAGAAATTAAGGGAAAACCTTAACTTTTCACATAAAAAAAAACTTCCAAAGCAAAAGCAGAAAACTCAATCCAGGAAGGAAGCAAAGGATTTTTAATGCATCCCAATCTTCCAAAACTTTTAATTTGGTCATTTGACAAGAACTGAGGCTCCCAGTGATTCCAATCCTCAGAAGATTTACTATATTCATGGCTTGGGGATCTAAGAAGGGAAAACTGTACTAGGAACATTTACAGCTGTCGGAGAAAAGTCCCCATTCAAGAACCTACAACAAAAACTGATGACAGCATCCTCTGTAGCATATCGTGTTGAGTATGGCAAACATATATCTGACACACTAACTTTGAATGAGGAGTGACCAGTGAAACCATTATACTTAAAGCTATGGTACAAGAACCAATGTTGTAAGTAACAAAAGTTGATGGCAATGCCGCCAATCTCAGACACATTTTGTAAGGACTGCCATTCCAGAATGTTGCTTAGGATTGATTGCATCAAGTAATTTAAACATCCTCAAAGTAATATCAAATGTTATTTACTGTTATCTAGGTTCAGTGAAAAGGATGTCTTACTGGAACAGATTAAGCAGGAAAAGCATAACAAACACCAAGTTAAAACTTTAACAATATATTGCCCAAAATTACCAAATAACCAATTAACTTTAACACACACAAAAAAACATATTACACGTATATAAATTATATACACAAAATGTACAACAGAAAACATATGATGTTAACTGCGAATTATATGTTTTTATTTTTCATACCTGAAAGTAAGGGTAAAGATTTGTAGAGGATTTCAGAAAAGACAAAATGATACAAGTGAGAATAAAGTGGTGAAATAAGTGAGCTTGGAAAAGACACTTGTGTTAAAAGAAAATACCTGAAGGGATTGAGTGCAGAATGGCAAAAGGTGAGAGTGAATGAAGCTAGAGGAGGTGCTTAGGAATGGGAGGTAATTAGGGAAGCAATGTTGGAATATGCATGAAAAGTGTTAGGAAAGTAAAAGGTAGGAAGTTGGCATGTGAGAAAGGGTAGTGAGTGGTGGGATGACAGAGTAAAGTTGCTAGTGAAAGAGAAAAGAAAGATTACAGGGAAGGTGTTTGAATGATTGCTAATGTACAGAGAGACATTAGCAGGAAGTTAACAAGAAAGTACAGGGGTTGAAAAACAGGGCAAATGAGAGTTTGGGTAAGCAACTATCAGCTAACTTCAGGGAGAATAAGATGGTTTGGAAGATGGATAACAGAGTTAGAAAAGGGAGAAGAAATGTGAACATTGATGAAAGGGGGTATGGGAAAGTTGTAACAGGCAGTGATGAAGGGAAGATATGGAGTGAATATTTAGAAGAATTGCTGAATGCATTTGATAATACGATGGCAAATGTATGGTGTTTAGGTTGGAGAGGTATATGAAGTGAAAAGAGCTAAGGTTTGGTGAACAAAAAAGCGTTGAAAGCCTTGCATAAGATGAAATGTGGCAAGGTGGCTGGAGTAGATTGTACTACAGTTGAATTTCTTAAGAGAGGGAGTGACTGTGCCATTGACTGGTTAGTAAGGATTTTCAATGTATATATGGATCATGGTTAAATGCCTGAGGACTGGAGGAATGCATGTATAGTGCCAATGCATAAGGGCAAGGGGAACAAAGGTGAGTGTCAGAATTACATATGTATAAGTTTGCTGAATACAGATGGTAAGTTGCTAGGAAGAGTGGTGACTGATAGGGTGGTTTCATGCACAAAGCATCAGACAGGGGAGGAACAATGTGCTTTCAGGAGTGGGAGAGGCTGTGATGATAAGGTGTTTACATTAAAGAATATGTGTAAGAAATACTTAGAGAAACAGAAGGATTTCTATGTGGCATTTTATTTCATCTAGAGAAAGCATATTATAGAGTTGATAGAGATGTATTGTGGAACATGTTAAGAATATATAGTGCTGTAAGAAAGCTATTAGAAGCAGTGAGGAGTTTTTATTAAGAGATTGAGGCATGTGAGTGAGTAAGGAGAAAGGAGGGAGAGTGGTTACAGGTAAAGGTGGGTCAGCAGCAGAGGCGTGCATGTTTAATCTGTTTATGGATAGGGTGATGAAGGAGGTAAATGCAAGGGTCTGATAGAGAGGAACAGGTATGCAGTCTGTAGGTGTTGAGGGACCCTAAGAAATGAGTCAAATGTTGTCTGATGATGACATAACACTGGTGGCAGATTCACACAAGAAACTGCAGTAGTTGGTCTGAGTTCAGGAAAGTGTGTGAAAAGAGGAAGCTGAGAATAAATGTGAATAAAATTCTCCCCTTCTGTTTTACTTTTCTAAAAGAAGGAAAAGAGAAGGGAGCCAAGGGAGGATTTTTCCCTCTAAGGCTCAGTCATCTGTTGTTGACACTACCTTGCTAACATGGGAAATGGGGAATATGTATGAAAAAAGTAAGGTTATTTCATCCCTGGGGATCCTATAGGGGAGAAAGAATACTTCCCAGCATGTTATAGAAGGTGACTAAAAGGGGTGGGAGCAGGGGAATGGAAATCTTTCCCTCCTGTTTTACTTTTCCAAAAGAAGGAAGAGAGAAGGGGGCCAAGTGACGATTTTTTTTCTAAAGCTCAGTCATCTGTCCTTGATGCTATCTCACTAATGCTGGAAAAAAAAAAAAAAAGTTATTTAGTGGTGCAGATGGACAGGTTAGTTGGAGTTTGAGTCTGAATGAAAAAAAAATTGGAGGAAGTGGGGGCGAATATGGCTGTGAATGGAAGAGAAGTGAGTCATAGTGTGGGTGAGAGGGCAATGGTTCCAGGAGCACTAAGGAATGTGTGGAAAGAGGTCACTATCTGCAAAGGCAAAAATAGGTATGTTTGAAGGTTTAGTAGTCCAACCACTATTGAATGGATTTGAGGTGTGAGCTACAGATGTGAATATGTAAAGGAGTGTAGTCCTGGAAATGAAATGTTTGAAGATACTATGTGGTGCGAAGTGATTTGATCAAGTAATTAATATATGGGTAAAAGAAATGCATGGTAATAAGAATAGTGTGGTAGAGAAAGCTGAAGAGGGTATGCTGAAAGGATCTGGACAGGCAGAGAGAATGAGTGAGGTGAGGCTGAAAATAAGCATAGATGTGGCCTAAACATGCTGGAGGGTGAAAGGCATGCATGGAAGAGAGTGAACTGGAGCGATGTGGTATACAAGGGGCTATGTGCTGTCAGTGACTGAACCAAGGCATGTGAAGCAGCCAGGAGAAACCATGGGGTCTGTGGGGCCTGGTTGTGGATAGATGGCTGTGGTTTTGGTGCATTACACACGACATCTAGAGAAGGGATGTGAGTGAAGAGCATTTTTTTCATCTGTTCCCTAGCACTTCCTTGCCAACATATGAAACAGTGAACAAGCAAGAAAGAAAGAAAAGGTGTGTGTATTTACCTATTTTTATTGTACAGAGAGGCAGGTTTACCCTACAGGGGACCTCATCTCTTGAAAACTCCTGTAGTCCAAGACTGTGTGTGTGTGTGTGTGTGTGTGTGTGTGTGTGTGTGCACATGTGTGTGTGTGTGTGTGCATGTGTGTGTGTGTGTGTGCATGTGTGTGTGTGTGTGTGTGTGTGTGTGAGAGAGAGAGAGATAGGCACAATTCATATACAAATAATCTTAAAACACTCACAGCTATTAACAACTAACTGAATCTTTAATCCATACAAACTAATATTAATGGATTTTGTTATGTTCTTCCTCAATCAAAAGAAAAAAAGAAAAGCCTTTAAATGAATAAAGGATACTTACTTTGGTGGAGGGAGGGAACGAAGGAGTGGGTCACCATCAGGAATGCTGGAAGGGGCAGTCATGTCCCTACTTTCTCCTACTAGCTGCTGCAGCAGCCTTGTTGCCACTAGGTCATATCCTACATAAGAAGATTACATTAACATTAATACTTCATGACCCCTGTCAACAAGTTTGGCAATCATTCTTATCCTATATGCACACTGTGATGTAATGTTTAACATTCCTATCCATGATACATTCATGGACCACCTAGGGTCAAACATAAAGGTTCAAATCCTGGTGTGGCAGGTTTTCCAGTCAACTCAGCTGTTCATCCACCCTAGGATAGATGAGGTAGAGGAGAAAGAATTCTACCTCTGTATTTCCCACAAGTTGTAGTAGGCGACTAAAGAGGGCAGAAGTTGGGGGCTGGAAACCCTCCCTTTCTTGCATTTCATTTTCTAGAAGGAGCCAGGCAGGGAGTGCTCATCCTCCTCGAAGGCTTAGATTGGGATGTCTGAATGTGTGTGAATGTAAACAAGATGAGGAGAGAGGCGAGACAGGTAGTATGTTTGAGGAAACAGACTTGGATGTTCTGATGTTCTGGCTCTGAGTGAAACGAAGTTCAAGGGTAAAGGGGAAGAATGATTTGGAAATGTCTTAACAGTAAAGTCAGGGGTCAGTGAGACGACAAGAGCTAAGGAAGGAATATCACCACTCTGAAGCAGGAGTTGTGAGAGTGTGTGACAAAGTGTAAGGAAGTAAATTCCAGACTGATGTGGGTTAAACTTGAAGTGAATGGCATGAGATGGGTGATTATTAGCTCTTATGCACATGATCACGAGAAGAAAGACAATGAGAGGCAAGTGTTTTGGAAGCAGCTGAGTGATTTTATCAGCAGTTCTAGTGCACGAGAACAGGTATTAATGATGGGTGATTTAAACAGAAAGGTAAGTAATGAGGCAGTTGAGGGTATAAATGGTTCACATGGGGGTATTCAGTGTTATGAATGGAAATGGTGAAGAGTTTGTGGAGATGTCTGCTGAAAAAAGACTGGCGATTGGAAATATCTGGTTTAAAAAGAGATATACACAAGTATATGTATGTGAAAAGGAGAGACTGGTAAGCATGTAAAAGAGAGACTTCTTGATGTAAATGTGTTGAGATGGGTAGCTGGTGGGATGTCTCATTACCATCTTGAGGAGACAAGGGTGAAGATTTGTAGAAGTTTTCAAGAGAGGAAACAATGTTGGGAGAAGAGAGTGGTGTAAGTAAGTGAACTTGGAAGGAGACTTGTGTGAAGAAATATCAGCAGAGATTGTGTAGAATGGTAAAAGGAGAGAGCAAATAAAGTGAGGGAAGTGGATGAGGAATGGGAGGTATTTAGGGAAGCAGTGATGGCATGTGCAAGTGATGTATGTGGCATGCAAAAGGTGGGAGGTGAGCAGATTAGAAAGGGTAGTGAGTGGTGGGATGAAGTAAAGTTGCTAGTGAAAGAGAAAAGGGAGGCATTTGGGTGATACTTACAGGGGAAAAGTGCAAATGACTAGAAGATGTATCAAAGAAAGTGGCAGGAGTTCAAGAGGAAGGTGCATGGGTTGAAAAAGAGAGCACATGAGAGTTGGGGTGAGAGAGTATCATTACACTGTAGGGAGAATAAAAAGATGTTTTGGAAGGAGGTACATAATGCATGAAAGACAAGAGAACTAATGGAAACATCGGTGAAGGGGGCAATAGGGGAAGTGATAACAGATAGTGATGAAGTAAGAAGGAGATGGAGTGAGTACAATTTTCCTCTAAGGCTCTGTCCTCTGTTCATCCTCTGTTCTTAACGCTACCTCGCTAAAGTGGAAAATGGTGAATATGTATGAAAAAAAAATTATCCACGGGATAGGGGAGAAAGAATACTTTCCACGTATTTCCTATATGTCATAAAAGGCGACTAAAAGGGGAGGGAGCGGGGGGCTAGAAATCCTCCCCTCCTGTTTTTACTTTTCCAAAAGAAGGAACAGAGAAGGGGGCCAAGTGAGGATTTT
>JAYMFT010163881.1:0-12372 GCA_038088735.1 Panulirus argus | reverse complement strand
AGATTAAAAGATTAAGATAAAGGAAATGGAATGTACACAAGAATATTGTCTGTATCAGGTAAATGATCACATATATTGACAAAAAATGTTTGTGTCATTATCCATTCAATCACACCAAGTGTGTTCACAATTTATAATCAGACCTGTTTTATATAATAATGTTAAATCTTCGGAACAAAAAAAATTAATAATTTTAAGGCATTGATACTTTAAAGAGGATGTTAAAAATTTTAAACATGTATCACAAGCGGTCGAAGTTAAGGACAACATCGTTTTCGAATGAAGCTTTTTAATTATCTATTTGTTTTGTAGCAAATATAAAGTGCTAATACCTTAAAATCATTTATTTTTTTATATTTCTAATTTCTAACATTATTTTTCAGAACAGGTCTGATTATAAACTATGAACACACTTAGTGTGAATAAATGGATAGCGATACGAACATTGTATGTGAACCAATCACCTACCTTAACTATGGATAAGGGGCGTGGCTTCTGGGCCAACTTAGCGTACGGCGACTATAGTAAGAATTTCAGTTGAAACAGCAAGTGAGGCTAAACAATAGATGGTAATGAAAGTGAATATGAGGAAATAGAGGAGGAACATGAAGTGAACAACTGACAAAAAATTATCACTGAACACAGATCGAAAAAATACAGTCACGTGGGGAAAACCACAAGGAAATAAGACACCAACGATGATAATAAATAGAACTAGGTGATGCACCAGCAGAAGGGAGGTGAACACCACCCCTCCAGGCAAAGGCACAAATTTGGTAACGTGTAGTAATGTAACTCCCTTTACTGTGTGACAAAATGTGTTGGTATGGAAGCTGCCACGCCAGTAGACGTAGACGGAAAGATGGCTGTGAGTTCAGTCATCCAGTAGTATGTGGATATTTAAAGGATATGTTGAGTGTAAACGGGTTATAGCTGTAAAGATCTACAGTGAAATTTAAAGCTAGATAAAGAACCTAGATTTGACAGAATTACAAGCACAGGAAAGAAACCACGTGAGTATTGAGGACACAAAGGCCAAGAAAGTAGACCAAGACGTAAGCAAAAAGACTATGAGAATAATGAAAGCGAAACACGAACAACACAAGATAATGAGAGTAGACAGATGGAACCAAAGAGGACATTCAAACGATAGATTTATGTTAAAGAGTAGTATACACAGTAAACCAATAGATAGAATAACTCAGAATTCACAAGAGGGTAGAAACAGAGCTGTAAATCCAGATCATTTTCATAAGAGAAATATTGAAATGAAAATGCCGAGGAATGTATCAGAATTAGACATAAGAAACTCTACTTGTTCTAGAATGTAATAAAGTAAGAATACAGAGAGGCACTGTCGTAAGAGAGACAGCAAGCGGGGCTAGGAAACCCTGAGAAATTTTATGTCTGAATGTAGGAAGCTCAGTAAAAGAGGTCACCAGACTGATGTTTGATTACAGATACTGTATATCAGTGTAACTAAATATGCCTCAATGAGACAATTACAAGAGAGCAGACATAGGAAAGTAATGAACAGAGGTTGAGTTTAAGAAGGTAGAGTAGTTGGTAATCCATATAAACCACAAGATTGAAAGAAGGTATTCCATGGAGATAATCCCTCCGGAATGCGAAGTAAAGGTAGAGAGCATAACCCTCGATAGAACAGCGAACATATAAACACACACACACACACACACACACACACACACACACACACCACTTCACACTGAAACAGGAAGAGTTTAATGAGACATGAAATTCCAACAAATATGGCAGAGTGAAGACAAACCCAGAACGATCGGCCGTGTCCTCAGGAGGTCTCCGGCTGCTTACTGTACAGTGGGAAGGAATGGAACAGATCTCGGACGAAAGTGTAAACAGAAAACATTAAAGACCGCATCAGCAAGTGAAAAGCAGTTAACTAAGAACAAAAATCGTAGATATATGCAAAACACTCCGACTTATGCGAGTCATCCAAAAGTCAAGACATTGTTGCATTAAGTACATCCACTGTACAAATGACGTGACGCTTATCACAGACGCCGGAGGGAACACAGCGAGGATTTCATATCATAGCATCATTAAAGTAAGCATTACTTAACGGTTTTGAATTAGCATCAAAAGAAAGTATTTGATCTGAGTTTTTTTTTTCTTTTTTCCTTTTTTCTTTTTTAGAAATAAGAGAACGGGACAGATGGTTAAGAATTAGTACCAGCAAAATAAGTAATGAAAATGGAAAGATGCCCAGAATTGAATGAATGAATATGAGAGTGAATGAATGAATTTGTGCAACAAACACAAAATGTAAAGCTGGAAGAAAAAGAGATAATGCTGACATGTGATTATGGAATCTTATTAAAGAGAAGCGAAGACGAATTAAGAGAAAGTAATACAAATCATGGAACACGGCTCTCGTGTATGAATAAAGCAAAGAACAAAGAATATGAGATTGGACCTTTGGTAGCGGGTGGAAAGGAAAAAAAGAAGCGACCTTAAGAAAGTATGCAAGACGATGGTCGAGAGAGAAGATGTAGCTGGTGAAATTTGTGATCATACTGAAGGTACGATCATTACAGATACTGAAATATGTCAACACAGACACTGACATAACAGAAAGTGACATTATAACAGCAACTGACCAACGTAATGGAGAACCCCGCTCAGGCCAGATAAAATCCCAGCTATTTCTTTAAACAGACAATGATGACTCCATCACTGCCACTGATGATGATGGGACGAGGCACTGGTCAAGATAGCATTAATGACACCAGTCCGTGATGAAAGTAGTACCAAAGCAGAGTAGACCAATTTGTCCGACAGGCATATGATTAAAGTTTATGATAGAGTGATGTGAAAAAGCACACACCGGAAATTTGATTCACATCAGTTATGTAAATGAAGGCCAACGGGAATTTGTGTGTGGTAAAAGTACACAAACTCATCTCTTACTTCACAACAATAACGTAAACAGAACTGTTGCAACGGAAGAAAAGGGACACCGTTTTTCTTGACGTTCTAAAGCATTTAACAAAGTAAACTTAAGAGTTTTATTAGAGTAAGTAGCCAAACAAGATATTAAAGGTAAACTAGAAAAGTGGCTCAGAGTTTTACACTAACAGAAAATTCCAAGTGGTTGTGAGTGGCACTACGTCTAGAGAGGCGTATGTTCTGTCTGGAGTATTACGGTATAAGCCTCAGTGTTATAACGATATCAGACTTTGGCAGAGAAATTACACTAAGATGTTCGGCGCATGTCACGAGGATGAGTAAACAAGAGGATCAAAAGACAAATAAAACTTGATAGAATGAACAAACTCGCGGACCGATTAGCACTCTCTGTGATTTCCTGTATAAGGCCCAACACTGGAAGACTGGCAAGTAAAGAAAACAGATCTGGGGGTTATCATTAATGAGAAACTTGATTCCAAAGTGCGCACTGATATAATAGTACCGTCAAGCCAAATATTGAATGGTATGATGAGAACCTTCACAACAAGACGAGAGACAGAAAGCTAATGAAAATCTAACGTGTATACAAGAAGCAAAATTGATTACCGCTGCGTCGTATGTTCACCAGTCAAACAGATGGTAGTAAACAAGTGACACTACAGAAACAGAAACAGGTGCGAGAGAATGGATTATATGAACTGTTAGGAGGGACGGAAAGGACTCAAAGTTAGCTGCTCAGAAAGAAGAGAATGATATATGATAATTTATGCTTGGCAGAAAATTAAGGGCGTCAAGAATAATGTCCTGTATATAAAAACATCCCAACGAGAAGAAACAGTTATGTCTACAGTAATATCTTGGAATATTCCGAAAAGATATCAAGCATAATGTACAAGAGTTAGTATATGAGTTAGGAATATTGTTCAGTTTCACTCCTGGCAGAGAAAAGAAACACGCGGGGAACAATTACGAAAACATTAGAAAAAAAAACGTGATAAACATTTGACATCAATCCCATTGAGCCCAGGGGGGCTGGTGATGCTGTACTGGACGTGGCGAAAGAGTGACACTGATGTTCATCAAGGAAGACAAGAACGTGAGTGTTACGCGCTAGCCCTACCCTTACACCCTAGTTTGCTCTCTCTCTCTCTCTCTCTCTCTCTCTCTCTCTCTCTCTCTCTCTCTCTCCCAGCCTGAAATTCTTAAGGAATTCTTTCTTTAGTTCTGTATATAAGTTCCAGTCCTCTAAATCCTGTCCCTCATTGGAGATCACACCCTCCACACTCTTCTCCCTACCTCCGTTAACAGTGTCTGTCCTTCCCCTCTCCCATTTACAGTGTCTTTCGCTCCCCTCTCCTATTTACAGTGTTTAATCCTCCCCAATCTCGGTAACAGTGTCTACCCTCCCCTCTTCCGTTTACAGTGTCTGTCCCTTCTCTTTCCCGTTAACAGTGTCCATCTTGCCCCTCTCCCATCAGCAGTGTTTGCCTCTTGTATCACGTCCTTCCACCACCAGACACCTCACACTATCCGGCCTTGCTACTGTACCTGTATCCCTAACCTTACAGCTGTAACACACTACAGGCAGGAGAGCTGGTTTGCACTGGTTTGTAAGAAAGTTTTTAATTATGGGCCATCTTAGTGTGACTGCCTCGTGCACAATGGCACGTTACCTTAGAGCACGGCGGTACGACCCTCCTAGGCACAGTAGTTCGACCCAGGAGCACAACGATGCGACCCTTCGGTGTCATGGCTTGAAGTTTGACCTCCCTCTTCCACTCCCACCTTTTCCCTCACCTCTCAACTCCCCTCTTTCATCTTCTTCCTCCCCTCTGTCGCCTTTTCCCTCCCCCCCCCTCGTTCTTCCCTTCCCTCTCTCACCTCTTCCCTCCCCCCCGGGCAGAATATTACCCAAGCCACCCGGCATACCTCGAGCACGCACCCCTTCCGTCGAGGGTCCCGTGGGCCTCGTTGGACCCGGCCCGGGAATGAACGTAATACAGACTAACGGCGTCAACGGCGGTGGCCCGTAACAGCATCAGTTTCACTTAGGCTGCGCTTTTATCAAATGTTGAGCGCGCCGCAGCCTCTCTCTCTCTCTCCCGCCCGCCCGCTCGCCCCGCAACGGCTTCCCTCTCCAAGCCGCGCGAGCCACCGCATCCCCTTAGCGCGCTAGACCGTAGCCAACCCACCCATTCCCCTACCGCACTTACCCTTGCCTCGAGTTACACCATAAGAACTTGATGATCCCGAATATGCTCCTTAAGTGAGGCCACCGCAGTTAAAGAAGCGCAGAGAGCGAATAGAGGAGGTCCAGAGGAGGACAACAAAAGATGCTACCGTAGTTAAGAGAGCTGAGGTACAGGGAAAGAAAGGCTGGGTTCCTTAAATTTGTCCACCGCTGAAGAGAGACGCGTAAGGAGTGACGTGATCACAACCCTGAAGTATTTAGATCTTCGTAGTAATGTAGACAGTGAACAGTTCTTCGAAAGATGCTAAGATAGGAAAGTCCGAGAACATAACAGGAAATTAAAACAGAATTTTGCCAGAAAATCTCTTTAAAGAAGGAAGTCTTTAGTGTTAGTATGTGGGTAGTGGAAGAGTGGAGTAGTGAGAATGTGAATGTGGTCAGCATACAGAAGCTGGAAAGAAATGTGTAATAGAGAGAGTTCAAGAGACGGGGGTGACACCAAGTGTGTAGTAGTAGAGCTCCTTCCCCGTACATTACTTATAGGTAATTACAGATCTCTGTCATCGTATTGTACAAATACGTAATGAGAAATAAGTAAATATACGCACACGATCTCTCCCTGTCTCTCTCTATCTCTCTCGAACGCAAAACCTAAAATGTAGTTTTCATTCATTGTTCATTTGTTCACAACAAAGGACGCCATGCGTGGTAAAAAATTGCGGTCACTTGTTCTTTCCTCTCGTTTTGGAATCAGTTGCAGAGATGGGGGGTAAGGGATGTCACGCAGGTGTTTATGATGTGTTTACGTGACGTAATTGTTACGTCTCTCCGACGCACCTGGCAGGCGCTGATGACGGAGTTACGAGACGTATTGGCGACGCTTGTGAACGCTTCTCGTGTCGTAAATACACCCCTGTTTCCCCATTGCGTTGTGTGCTTCTTTGATCCTGCCTTGTTGTGCTGCTGATGGGATCTGTTCGAGATACGTTGTGCTCCGTTTGTGTTCCAGTTTTTGTTTCTCTTGTGTTGTGCCTCAGGTATAGCAAGAGTGTTGTAGGTTTCAGGCGTTTTTACGTTAGAGGTGTGTTGCATTTCAAAGTGTTCTTCATGTTGGGCCTCTCAGGGTATATGTTGTTTTGCTGTGGCTTACACAGCGCGGCAGAGCACTTTAAGGTTTGCTCTGTCCTTTCGCCCGTCCGTTTCTTTGTCCGTCCGTATATCCGTCCGTCCGTCCGTTTCTTTGTCCGTCCGTATATCCGTCCGTCCGTCCGTCCGTCTCTTTGTCCGTCCGCGAGCATGCACTTCATCCCGTTAACTCGTAAACTCTAAAACCAGACACTCGATACAAAACTGCAATTACATTTGTCAACGTATCTAAAGAAATGATCGGCATTAAAATCCGGCAACTCGCCTGAATTTTTTGTCTCGTGTTATGCCTCCGATAACAAAAAAAAAAAACAAAAAAAAAAGGTTTGACCCGGACCTCCGTGGAATGATATATTGCGCCTAATTTTGGCTTGGGACGTGGAACGAAATATGTGAACGTTTTTGATAACGTCTCAAACAATATATTTGCGCCAATTCTCGCAATAACAACAAGTGTTCCTCCTCGCAACACTCTCCTAGTTGAGCGTGACGGGGTTTTTACGAATGTTGTCTTCCAGTTTTTTTTTTTTTCTTTTTAGACTTGCTGCAGGCAGGCGTTTTGTGTTGCATGTGTGTTTCATATTTCGTTAAGGTGTTCCGCGTCATCCATGTTGTGTTCTGCTTTCCTTGTTCTCCATGTGTTGTTTTCCGTTCCCCGTTGTACAACACTTGTGTCGTGTTTCGTGTGTGTGTGTGTGTGTGTGTGTGTGTGTGGTGTTCCGTTCGAGTCGTTTCAGCCTGCGTCGTCGATTTACCACCCACACCGTTCCAGTCGTTTACCCTGCTTCAGGGCTCGGAAATATACGTATCTTGGAATGCACGCAAGCCAGAAATATTCAAATCAAATTGATTTTTTTTTTCTTGTATGTGTTTTGTGTGTTTTCTGTGTGTGTGCTGACGTACGAGTTTTTATTTTTTGTGTAGTGTTCCGCCGTGTAAATGTATTTTTGATGGTGTGAGTATTGTTTCATTGTTTCGTGTAATGGTGAGTGATACTGTTTTATTTTTTTTATGTCGCTGGTCTCATGGAATGGTTCGTTGCTTTGCTTCATTTCGCGTAGGGGGGGGGGAGGGGGTTCATTTCGCGTTGTGGACCACCCCCACCACCCCCACCTCTTCTTTCATTTAATGGCGTGTTTTTGTTTCACTTCTTGGTATGTGTATGTGTGTGTGTGTGTGTTGCTGTTTCACTTCATGGTGTGTTGGTTTCTTGTGTTGCTTTTGTTTCACTTTGAGGAGTGTTGCTTTTGTTACTTCATGGTGTGTTGCTGTTTCCTTTTTTTTTTTCCAGTGTGTTGCTACGTTATGTTTTTTCGCGGGATGTAAATCAGTAGTCGCAGTGTGTGTGTTGCTGTTAGTCATTAGTGAGGGTGTTAATTGAATATAGTCAGGGTTTAATGGCAGGATTTTGTTGTGCGTATATGGCATACTGTATGTGTGGTGTGCATGCAGTATTTTGTGTGTGTGATTACCATTTGTGTGTTACGGGGAGAGAGTTCTACACTCGCGTTGCCCCGTCCCTTAACCTCGGGTGTGTGTGTGTGTGTGTGTGTGTGTGTACCTTGCCGTTATGTGTAATCACACACACACACACACACACACACACACACACGAGAGAGAGAGAGAGCCTAAGCCAGGTATTCATGTATCGACCAGCCCGGATCGTAGGATGAACAGCTAGGTTGACTGTGGGCCGTTACCCAAGATTCGAACACGGATGGGCCCTTTCCCATACCGTACGTATATGTTTGAACGTCTTCGTTATCAGTAGCAGGAACATAAAAGCGGGAACGTCATCATAGGGACAAGGAGCAGGAGCATCGGTGTTCATATGTCAGCAGGAAAAGAAACGCCAGCAACAGCAGAAGCAGCAGGAACAGGAGCAGGAACACCGTCACCTGGAGCAGCGGGATGAGCAGTTGGTACCAGCAGCGGTAGCAGCAGGAGCACCAGTAGTAGCAGGAGGAGGAGTAGAAGGAGGAGGAGGAGAGGTGGAAAGGATGGCGACGGGCAGGTGATGGAATAGAAGGAGACGCTGGAGAAGGAAGAAACTTAGAGGCTGGCTAGAGGGGAGGGGAGGAAAGGAAGGAAGGAAGGAAGGAAGGAAGGAAGGGAGAGGATGGGTTGGGGAGGGGGGTGGGGGAGGAGGAGGGAGTCGCCGCCGCGCCCCATAAGAGACGTAATTAACCGAGACTCTCACTAATGACTGTGCCGCACGACGTGATGACCTGCTAAATGTGCTCAACACTGCCCACTTTTTCTGCCATTGAGATAAAGTGGATGATACGGCAGCCAGGCGGACTTAAAGGGGAGAGGGAGACACGGGAAGAGGAGAGTGGCCGGCGTCTGCTGCATTAGTCCTTCTGGGGGAGGAGGGTGGGGAAGTGGGTGGTGGTGGTGGTGGTGGTGGCCGGCCGAGCCCGGGACAGGGCCAGGGCCAGGACGTCCCTCTCTCTCTTCCTCCCTCCCTCCCTCCCTCCTTCCCTAACCTGTGCCGCTCGTGCAGTCTTTGTGTCCTACTTAGTCAAAGTTTGCCGGGCGGGGACCTCCTTGACGGAGCCAGAGATCTACCCAGCGGCGCCCATTGCCCCGGGCCGGCAGCACCTGCCGCGCTGATTGAACGGAAGGCAAGTACTCTCTCTTTCTCTCCCGTGTCCTAAATCCTGGTTAGCCGGGGGCGCGCTCCCCGGGTTGGTGGGGGGGGGGGAGAGAGTGAGGGGGGCCAAGTTTAATTTGAAGAGTGGCATAATTCCGCGAAGATTTCCCGTTGTGTGCTCCCGAAGGTGGGGGAGGAAGAACAACTCGGTGTTGGGGGGGTTATTGGCCAACACCGAAGTGAGGGAGGTGAAGGAACGAAGGAAGGGCCGGGCTTGCCTCCATCTCCAACACCCACCACCACCACCACCACCACCAGTACTACTCCAAGCACTATTGCACCGTGGGTCTCCCTTTCCGGTGTGGCTTTGGTGGCTGCGACACACACACACACACACACTGGGTTTCACAACCCACGTATATGCATTCAGTAGGAGTCGTGTACACGGCAGTCTTGTTGTTGTTGTTGTTCCTACCCCCCCAAAAAAAAGGTAAGCAAATAAATTGGAGTGAAAAAAAAAGAAAAGCAAAATTGTTTCTTCTGGTACATCCAGTCGGAGCTTTGTTCACGTGTCCATACCAGCGGAGGCTTTTGGGAATTTCGAAATGGGAATGGATGGGCGAGTTGAGGTAGAGGGAGAGAGAGAGGGAGGGAGGAGGTTGGAGCTGGCTAAGACTCGGAACTCTTTGTATTTCAGACGTCCTAGCGACAGCGCTAGGATCCCGATTCCTCTATCGAGAAATAAAGTATTAAAACTGGAACCGAAACTGACAAGCAGCTCATCAGTTCTCCAGGCACATATGCCATTCTCTGTGAGTGAGGCATGTGACGGCGTTTTTTTCTTTTTTTTTTTTTCCAGCGTATACTCATCCTAGTATACTCGAGGCCGTTGTCTCCAGGAATTATCCTCGATTGTGATGTATCGGTGGCTCCGTCGCTTGAGTACACACACACTGGCTGGCTGGCGGCGCCGCCCTTTGGATTGTACGGTCAGGGGGGGTCTCGTGCTGAGGACTCACTCTCGAAGGTGTAACGGTTAGCGCTCCCTACCGTTACGCATTCACGGGCCGCCCAGGGGGTCGAGTAAGGCATAGGTTCGAATTCTGATTGCAGCGGTCTGTCCACAGTCAACCCAGCTGTTCATCCACCCCTTTAGGGGTTGTGTCGATAGAATGGGTACCTGGCTCAGGCAAGGGTATATGTATATAGCGTTAATGGGATGGCCTTGATTATGGCCTCAGCTGCCCGTGCCGTCTCGGCTAACTTTTTGGTAGAAGAGCCTCAAAAACATCTCTAGCAAACCCAAGGCCTTCTGTAGCGGACCACAGGCCGTCTGCAGCGGACCACAGGGTCGTCTACAGCAGACCTCAGGTCGCCCGTAAAGATATTTGCCATAAAACCGGTATAAATGTTCTCCTTGTTGTACATTGCAAGATTTTCGCCCTGGAATCCGAGGAAACTTTTTGAAGATTTCTGTTTTGTTGCCAAATTGCAACTTGTGTACTGCGTGACCTGCTTGTCGGGATTACAAACTATTTTATTTAAGATAGTTCACGTCCCACACACGGAGTTGTCAACTCTCATCAAGAACTTATGTCTAAAGTTTTTCAATGCCAGGGTAGTTGGCTTGGAGGGGGAGGGGGGAGGAGGAGGAGCAGGAACGTGGTGGGTGAGACGGGACAGGAGAAGAGAAGAGGCTGGTAGAGGAGGAGGGGGAAGGGCTGTTGTTAGCGGACCTGTCGCGCGTAGACCAGGGCATCAGGGGCTGAGCAGCCCTTTTGCTCAGAGAGTCTCAATTGATAGGGGGGAAAGGACCACTAGTTGCCTACCAACGGCTCCCACCGAAACCAGCGAATAAAATCGACAGAATGCTCTTAAAGGGAAACGGCTGAGGAAACACACACACACACACACACACACACACACACACACACACACACACACACAAAGAGTGACACCGGTCGTTCAGCAAAAGAGCCAGGGAACCTGTGTTGGGGTGACATTAATGGAGTCAGAGAGACGCGTGCATGTCGCCGAGGTCCCTCGCCGCGTCCATCACACATCTCCCTCCTCGCTGCTGCCCACTGCCTGAATGTCTTAGCCCCCTTAGGGGTCAACACCCCGGGCTTGAAAGCCTGGAGACCAGAACCTGTTCTCCGTTTTGTAGGAATTAGGTACAAGACAGTGGACTTCAACAGGCGAAAATCACCAGGGAGGACCTCTGTTTTTAGTCTGGTTTTACGCGGCTCCGTCGGATTATTCGTCAGCGTGGAGGAGCGAGGAAGACCCGCGATCGTACAGTGTTAGAGAGATAGAGAGAGAGAAGAGAGAGAGAGAGAGAGAGAGGTCGAATGGTGGCGAGGAAATTGTTTCAGAGGTTATTCAAAGCTTGGGTAAGTGCGGCAGGTGGGAGGAGGCATGAGGAGGAGGCACGAGGGAGAGGTGTGGGAAGTGGAGGTGGAAGCAGCAGGGTGTCTGGAAATTTAAGAGACAAGCGGCGAAAAGGTGTCAGGGGAAAAGTTATGAAGATGGTCATTAAGGCAGTTTATGAATCCGACGAGGGAAAGCGAATGGGTGTTCTGTTCTGGTTGTGGGGGCTGTAGGTACGCCAGGCTTAGAGGGGAGATGAGGAATTGTAGTGGGAGGTAGGAAGAAATGAATGGGCATGGAGGAGGGAGTGAAGTATAAGTATGGATGGGTGGATGAAAGCGAGGAACGGAGTCAACAGTGACAGGGAAGGAGTGGGTTAGAGGGATGGATGGAAAAATTAGGCCGTAGGAAGGAAAGGGGAGATGCGGGGGAGGGGTATAACAGACGGATGGAGGAAGGATAAGAAGGAGGGAGTGGGATTGAAGGAGGGATGGAGGATGGTGGTGCTGTTGTGTCAGCCGCGGGAGTTGGACGACGAAGCCCCGTGAACACGAAGAATATAGTGCCAAGTATAGTTTAGCACAGTGATGAGGCGTGTGACTGATAACGCGGCGTAACGTGCATGTAACACTGTCACAGGAACTGTTAACACTAACCGAAAGCAGGTTATCACCCGATGACAAGTGTGTAACACAGAGAGATCAAGTGCGTGACATAACGCTCGTAAGAACGTGTGACACCGGCCAACGACGCGGCGTGGGGCCCCCAAGGCGCGGAGGTGGAAATGGGAGGTGGAGAGATCAATGGGTAATGGAAAGGTACTTGAAACACGCATGATTTATTGAGGGGGGGTCGACGACTGGAAACGCCGCTAATGACACACTTTGTAACTATTTGTCCAGTTGGTTCTTAACGCCCCCCCGTTAAAGCCGTCCATAGCGTCCCCCCCCCCCATTACTTACGGAGCTGCGTTCGATACCGGGATATGTACGTACACCATTCCCTTACAAATGGCAACTGTTGATTGTAGTGATGTTTTTTTCGTGGTCTACCGTGTCCGTGTTGATTATGATGGGGTAAGATAATACTGTTGAGTGGGAAAAGATATCTTTACGTATAT
>JAYMFT010163870.1:0-12372 GCA_038088735.1 Panulirus argus | reverse complement strand
ATGTATAATCCTGGCGGTATTCATAGGCATGATATCTTGTCTTCATTTGTATGACAGATGTGACGAGGTTTGGCTATAAAAGGGTCGTCTGCTGAACAGGTTTTTGTGGCCGACGACAGGGCATGTGGTGGGACGTGGATGTAATCACTGCTGTAGCACAGAAGGAAAGTATGTCTGACTAGACGAGATACCAACGTATGACCACTGAGTGTGACCCATATGTACATACGACATACGACCACTGAGCGTGGCGTATATGTACGTACGACATATGACCATTGAGGGTGCGTATATGTACGTACGAAATATGATCACTGAGTACGAGGTATGATATATACGTACGACATATGAACATTGAATATGACGTATACACAAGTACGACATTTGACCACTAAGTATGACGTACCTACACGTACGACATATGAGCACTGGATATGACGCGTATGTAGTTGCATCAGTCTATAGCAAAGTTTCCAAGTGATAGAGACGCTGTTTTGGGAAATTCATTTTTTCTCTAACTCAACTTTGGACGAAACTGCTTCTAGTTCCGCCTCCCACTGGACCTAAGCCATCTCTTATATATTCCTCGCGCGGGGTCTTCCGAATACCTTCCCAGCTCCGAGTTGGTAAGGCGTATAGCCCAGATTGGTATACCCTTTCGAAACCTAAGAGGGTACATCTCTAAGCTTTGGTCGCCTATTTCGTCTCTGTGTAAAAACCCAGACTATTTCCTTCTTCTAGGAAGCGTGCCTTGGTGTAGTCTAGACTTAAGTATGGAGGCTAGTCTGACCCTTCCAACTATTGTTCCGTTGCTCTCCAAAGTCTTTGAAATCCTTAGCTCCCACTTTCTCAAACACTTTGAATCCCATTCCCTTCCACCTGATGACCAGGAAGTCTTTCGTACTGCAAGGTCTACTGGTGATCTTCTCTCCTATGTGCCTCACCTCTGGTCCTCCTCTCTCTTTTCAGGGGAATGTGATGAAACGTTTGTCGTGGTTCCCGGCGCCATCCAAGCATTTGACATGGACCAACATAAGTCTTTGTCTTTTAAACTTTCTTTGTTGGTCTTTCTGCCTTTTCCTGTCCCCTGAAGCATAGCTCCAACTCTGTATTTGGTGTACTGCATTAGTCCATCTCTGAAGGGTGAGACATACTGGTGAATGGCGTGCGAGATATGCTAGAATATATCCATGAACGAAAAGTGAGGAATATGAAGGTATGTCCATCAACAGTGTGTGAGTAATATCACATCATATACCACCACTAAAGAGTGAGAAATACCACAGTACGTTCAACAATTGATTGAGCAATATTGTCTTAAATAACCCCCAACGAAAGCTACAGCACCCTGGGCGAGGTGCTCACCCGCGCCACATCCAAACCATCTGTCATCCTGTGACCTTGACCTTTGAACTGAATGATACTATCCAAAATAGACAGAAAGAGACGGAGAGAGTCCAGCTGGTGAAGCTTAAAGAGGCTGAGAGAAAGAGAGATGGACAGGAAGACGTTTACCCTAACGGTAAGAGAGAGAGAGAGAGAGAGAGAGAGAGAAAGATATCCGCTGATACTGACAGCGTGACGGGAAAAGATGGACAGGGATACGAGCAGGGAGACTCATTCATGCTGACAGTGACAGACAGCATGACGGACGGAGAGACGGACATGCTGAAGGAAGGACGAGGTGCTTTATCCACGGCGACGTTGCGTGAGTAATGATGATGGAGACCAACCCTGCGGGACGCCGCCGTTGCAACCCTTCCCCCCCCCCTCCCTTTCCCACCCCACCCCTTCCACCCCATGTCTTCGAGACCCCTCGTACGTGATGGCAAAACAAACTGCTTCGCCTCATCAATTTGTTTGCGTCGGTCTGTGCGAAGCTAGTGTGTGGTCTCGCGGCTGTTAGATCATGTGTTTATTGGGTGTGATGGGAGGTGGAGGGGTGCGCCTCTAGGCTGCCTTCTGTCTGACTGTATGATTGTACGAGCGTCTGTCTCTCCTTCAGTGTATGTAACGATGCGTAGGTGTATGTATAGATTATTTATATATATATATATATATATAGATTGCTGCCAACCTCTCATCTAACAAAACCGAATAAGACTATGTCTATAAATGAAACCTTATCATAGGGTGTGTGTGTGTGTGTGTGTGTGTGTGTGTGCATTAACACCTCTTTCGATTCCTTATGCACGACGGTACGACGGTAATAACTCGAGTACGTTGGCCTCGTCTATGACCTGACACTCAGGTGACGGTCAGGTCAAAAAAACAGATCAGTTATACCCAAGAATAGCACCGTCGTACTCAAGGACCGCTCGCTCGTGCTGAAGGATCGTGTATCGGCGGGTTGACGCCGGGGGCCTCGCCTTTTCGCCGACCACAGACAAATGATTCCTCCTCCTCCTCCTCCTCCTCCCCCCCCCCTCCCCGTCAGGGCGGTGGCCACGTGTTATCTCTCTCTCGAAAAGAACGACGAACTTAGGGAAATGGTTCGCGTCATGACTTTCAGCGGGAGAGTAAACGTGAAATATAACCCAGCGGGATATGTAAGCAAACAGTCCAGGATGGTGAATCATCTTGCCCTGTGTAGGAAGCTTGAAGATTTATTGCTCCTCTTTTCCTTTTTTTCTTTTTTTTTCCTCCTCCCTCACACTCCTGCTTGGTGGGAAGGATCTGGAAATACCTACACGACATAACCGTGGTTGGTTTATCTTGTTTTTACGTTCATTTGCCTAGTGATTTAGCGTCACAAAGGATTTTCATCACTCCCGCTAATGATTCTTTTATTTTCCCTCCCAACAGTTTCCTTGCATGAGTGATTTCACGCGTACTGATGGATACAAATCCTGCGCAAATGTCTTATACCTCGAATGAGGCGAAGTTGTACGTTTTCTTCGACAAGATTGTTAAAATACTGAATGATTCACCAATTCGAGCGGTTCGAAATTAGTGTTCCAGATTCGTTTAAGAAAAGACGATAAATATTTCACTTCAAGTCCAAAAGACTAACATTATTTACGCCTTCTTAGTCACACTGACAATTTGCAGGTTTTGCTCTTTGAATGATCTGTGTGGCTTCCAATTTTTACCACACTTAATCTATGAGTTTCTGATATTTTCCACTATAACAAACGGCCTCGAAATGACCCGGTGATCTGCTGCTGTCTGAATTACTTTGTATTCCTTCTTGTGTGTGTGTGTGTGTGTGTGTGTGTGTATAGCCTGGGTATCTGAGAATTACCGAGAGTGGCCCAGTAAGCCAACACTACAGTGACTGTCAGCTTACCTCTTTGGATCAAGTTGCTGCCTTTTCTATCTACCTGACATACGCATGGGTTGTTATAGCATTCAGGGCCACAAACACACATCCCCTACATAGCACTCGGCAGCACATAACTCGCCTCGCCTCGCTCGTGGTACGCGCTACGCGTTAACCCTACCTGGTGGCAAAAACCTCGTCTTAGGTAGATAAGTAGTCTCTCTCTCTCTCTCTCTCTCTCTCTCCCTGCCTACCTACCTAACCAAACCAATGGAAGTTGCACCCATCTACCACTTCCAACGGCCTTACCCTTCGCAAGGGGCATCGTGGAAGGCCGGAAGAATCCTCCTCCGTTTGCAGCCGTTCTTGTGATCCGGACATGACGTCACGCGCCGAGGCGTTCGCACAGAACCCTCTCTGTGTTTATGATGACGTCACGTAGTGCTCTCTCTCTCTCTCTCTCTCTCTCTGATGCGCGCGCCGGGGAGATCTCTGTCGACACCACCTGGGACCCATAATAATAATAATGTCTGCCCCGTTTGTACGTATAATCACTAAAGATATACAGACGTTCTTTTAGTTTTAGTACTTTTATTTCTCTGTTTGTCAATCCATTTGTGAATCTAGTTTATGAATATCGCTTTACGTCGACCCGCTGCTGCATTTTTATTTTCTTAATTTCTTTTGCTCAAAATTCCTTTTGGTTAATTGGGGAAAGATTACTGAAGGCATCGACGAGACGAAGTGGGCCATTCTTCACGGCCGGCAAAAATAAAGGACACTCACTTCATGTTATAATTGCTCTGTCGACCTTACGGCACGTTGTGGCTTGTGTTCCTGTTGCCCCCGAGAGATCCCAAAGAGCCCTGTCCTGGTATACGATGCTCATCTTCTTTATAAAGAACGTGATCGAATTCCTTTATCACGTTCGTGCGATAAACTTGCCAAGTGTTTCGGACACACTTGTCGTGAATCACTCACCAGTGATGAACCTTGAACCTTTCTCTTTTCATTATTAGCGTTAAGGCCAGCAGACCACCTCGCTTGGACCTTGGGTCTGTGTGGTCTGTGTATCTGTATAACTTAAGCACGACGGTACGACCCTTGAGCACGACGGTACGACCCTTGAGCACGACGGTAAGACCCTTGAGCACGACGGTACGACCATTAAGCACTATGGTACGACCCTTGAGCACGACGGGAAGACCCCTTGGGGATGACGATATGACCTTTGGCTTACTGTTAAGAGAGAGAGAGAAGGGGGGACCCCAGTACATTTCTATACAGAGTTTGTTTACATTAAGGCAGTGCGTACTTGTGGCAGAGTGTGGGCAACTGCAGCACCAATTATTCCCCCCCAACATTCCCTTGTAATCACGTGTGTGTGTGTGTGTGTGGACGCGCGGGCGAGAGTGGGGACCCTTATGTTTGCACGTGGCGAAATAAGTTTTTTATATATGAGCTGAAAATGCACGAGAGTGAGTGTGTGTGCATATGAGAACTTATGGGGGTGCTTGGGTGTGCATATGTATGCACGTGTGTGTGTGTGTGTGTGTGTGTGTGTGTGTGTGTGTGTGTGTGTGGGTGTGTGTGTGTGTGTGTGTGTGTCCGACACAGGTGGCCATCTCTGGGAGTGAAATATTACTGACGTCTTCGCCTGGTGTCAAGGGAACGTGTACAGTGACAAGATTTAAGAGTGCTTGGACAGTAAAGCAACCCTTCCTCCCAGACCTCAACATACCCCCGCCGCCGCCGCCTCCACTCCTCCTCGTCCTCCTCCTCCTCCTCCTCCTTTGCTGCCCAACCTCATCTCTGACCCCGAACCACACCACACCTCACCTCCCTATCCTAACCTCGTCCCTACCCTATCCTCATCTGGTACCATTCGTTACCTGTCTATCCTCGCCCACAGCCTGAATATTTTACCCTTGTTCATGCCTAAACCTCAGCCCACCGTAAACCCACACCTTGTGCCCACCGTGGCCCGCCACTACCCACCCCTCACCGGCCTGCAAGACGAGTGGGGAAAGATAACATTAACACAAACAAAGACACAACGGATAACATAAACACTGGGGCAAATTTCTCTGTCCACGTTAGTGGGCTCATATATCTGGCACGAGTCTCATTATACCAACCATTGAAATTACATGAGAAGTCTTTACTACTGGTTCCTATTGTCTGACCTTAAACAAGACGAATATACCTATCATTTCCTTTACATCTGTCGACACCCGAGTTATCACAAGCCTCTAGAACAAGTCCTCTCGCTAAGGCAATGAACAGAAGAACACATCAAAACGAACAAAATCGTGTTCATTCACTGGACACCACTAACAAGGTATCTGGTTACCTCCTCCTCCTTCCTATATCAGCTGGTGAGCATGTTCCATTATTACTGCACAACGATGCCACTCCACGTCAGTCTTGAAGGACCTCTCCTGCCCCCCAGATGGTATCCTAGAGCAGATGGGGGTCTTTGGCTAAGTCAGCCTTCAAGGACCTATTCGTTCCTAGCTGGTATCCTACAACCATTAACCATTTTCTGAAAATATCAAGGAGTTTGTGTATTCTTCATTAATGTAATTGCTTGGTCACCCAACCTCACTCCCTACTCATCCTCAGCTCTCCTTACCCTCACCACCTGCACTACCTCGACCCTTGTCCTACCTCGACAGGTCATGCACGGTCAGAAAAGCCAGACTTCACAACAGTAATTGAAATTTGGATGAATAATACAAGTAATCATTTATCAGGAGCATTAGGATGGATATAAAGTCTTCAACAAATACAGATTTCATACGGCAGGTGGGAGGGAGATGCTCTACGTCAGTGGAAGTCTAAACGTAACCAGGATACATAAAACTGACATCAACGACCTAGTGTACGTCCAGTTGATGAATAAGATGACCAAAACAATGATTTTAGTAGTGTATAGTCCCCAAAACAATGCAGAGAGAGTTATATCACCTCACACATAGAAACTAAATCTCTTGTTAAAACTAAAGAAGCAATAATTGTAAGGGATTTTAACAGCCTTACCCTTGGCCCACCCTAGTCCTCCCAAACTTCATCCTTCTCAAATATCTCTCACTCATACACACACACATACACACACACCTACACCCACACACACACACACACACACACACACACACATCCCGACGGACCCACTTCGCACCAGCAAACCAACCCCGATTCTGGCCCGAAAAAGAATATGACGCATTAACCTAAATAAAAGAGCACACTTTATAAGCAGATTTCGTAATACATTTCTTCATTTTTCTACAAATGGAGAGAATGAATCTCTTCTGATGCCAGAGACATACATGTATATCTAATATCACCCTGACACAGTTTCTTCCCAAGCAAGGCTTGGGTCAGACAGTTGGAGGTGTGGAGGAACAGAGTCGTCTGTCCAACGCCGCGACACCTGCCACTGCCTGAGACCCATTCTGGAGCACCAGCCTGAGAAACTTAGGTTTTATACACTGCTCGCGACTGTCGTTACAAAATTCCTACAGCTGCTAGAGATAATGAGGGTTTGGGAGATTATTACGTACAATGAATGAAATGAAGAATTCGTAGTGGAGTGTTGTCGATGTATGTATAATGATGTTCAAGCGAGTGCAGGTCGTCTCTAAGACATGGGTCTTTTCTGTGTCATTCAGCAAGCGACAGTGGTAACAGGGAAGCCATCCCTCCGATATTAATAGCCTAATATTAAGTATAAAATTTCTTTCTTTCTATTTCAGGTGTATCTTTAGTAGGACGTGACTTTACAGAACAAGGGATCCCCAAACCCGGTCCTACAAGCTAACAAATCTGTAAATGACACCCTGTACCCTTTGTATGTAAACCTCTTACCCCGAACACCACACTCGCTCGTGCCTATTCGCATCCAGCCAAGAAAACAACTGAATTATGAGCGACACTTTCTAACGCGCAAATGTTATGCCCTAATACCGTATCGATCTGTAGTCCGGATGCTGTTCTTCTGCTGAGGTACTTTGAACAGCATTTTGAGAAATCGTCGACACCATAACCTGTCCCCCGAAACAATGCCTCAACATGTCACACAGAAATGGAATTCAGTAATCAAACTGGCTAACGATCGCATTTACCTTCACGATGATGGCAGTTGAGCGCTAGTTACAGCATTAGAAGCCTACGTTTAAACTCTTCCTCTAGGATTATCTTGCAATATCTGAAACAAAAAATACTGTTACAACATCTTCGCGAATATGTCACCATCGACTGCAAATAGAAATTCAGCAACAAGAAGGTAGTTTTGGTATATTTTTAGCAAAACCGTATGAGACGTCGATCAGCAACTGCCCTTGGGTACGCCAGCGTTTTCCAATTGGAACTTACCTGAAAATCTACCGCAGAATCATCTGAGAAGTTCTGTCTTCAGAGAGTAGTTAGAAAGATTTCATTAAACTTTGAACCTATCATTTTCTGGTAATTTTGCACTTAATATCATCAACCAGGCTGAGAATGTTAGTGCCGAGCTCTGGAGCTCCGAATATCAACCGTACACAGACTACTGGCGTAGAACTATGGTTCGGCAACTCGCCAGGAGGAAGACATTATCGCTACCACCATCTCGAGCATCACCTCCTGAGAACCTACTTGCACAAGGATATCGCTAGTCCACCACCAGCCTCGAGTTACCAGGAAGATCCTTATTAGGCATTACCAGGAAGATCCTCTCATCAGGCGTCCTACATGATCTATAATCCTCATGTGGCAATCCGATCATAAACTGAGAGTGTCCATAAGGGGGTATCTAATTGCTATCGAGAAGTCACTGGTATCTACTGGCTAATAGTTTGCGCTCTTTATCAATTTATACATTAGTTTTCAGATCGTCTTTTCCACCAGTCTTATAGACAGGTTTTTCTATGTTTCATAAGTATATACAAGTCTGTCTTCCTGTCTAAATATATATCAAGCTGATTCCCTGCGATACGACACAGGCGTTCATAAACTGATTTCATGTTTCTTGAAATCAGCGCAGCCTTGTGTGACGCGAACTGCTCGATCCCTGACCCACTTTAGTTCCTAGTCTTTCTGTATCCTCTCTCGACTGTCAACAAAGTCTGAATTTGTTTTCGACAACAACAAATCATCTGTTTTAGCTGTTTTGTGCAAGATCCGCCAGGGGGTCTTGCAAGAAGATACAGCTGTTTGTGCTTTTGTACATAGCAACAACAAATCCTCAACCTCGTCCACCGTCCCGTAACATCACACTTTCATAGTCTAACCTCTTCAAGTGGACAGATGCAGACCGATAAACGGTACAATTAACCCGGGCCGAGAGAGGGGTGACCAGGGTGGGCGAGGCTCGAGTTCATTCGAGGAACACAGACCAGACGGGTCACACGGCCCGTGAAGAACGTCTTTATTCAGCAGTCAGGTGGTCGGCCAGTTGGTCCCCTTCCTCCTCCTCTCTCTCTCTCTCCCCTCACCATCCCCCTCCCACTCCTCTTCCCCCACCCACCCACCCATCATCCAAGACCCAACCAGAGCGAGCGAGGGAAACCGAAGGGGGAATGAATGAAGGGATAAGAGAGAGAGAGAGAGAGAGAGAGAGCATAATGTTTTCTTTGTAATAACACTTAAGGAGGGAAAGATGCCATGTGCAGCTGCGTGGCACACACACACGCACACACACACACGCACACACACACACGGGGTAATGCACTTTTATGGTTCCCTGTATACACTCAAGTTTGCCTCACACTTTATGGAAGATAGTATAACGGATGTTTATATACACAACACTTGAAAAGCTGTTGGTTATATATGGATGATAAATGGTTACGTAAGGGGTTTCACAAACAGGAGATACAAGGAGTAAACGATGAAAGAAAAGGCGTTGAAAAGTATGATGCGGACGCATAGTAAAACACCGACTAGGTTCGGACATATTGATGCGTCAGAGCTGAAATCTGGTGTTGATTAAAGGGTCATAATGATGCTTCGTTCGCCTTTGAACAAAGTACTGTGTCGAGTTCAAACTGGTGCTTCATCTGGGTTTGAACCTAGTGCTACTTCCGTGTTCGGACATGGTGCTATGTCCAAGTTCGAACATATGAAACACAACAGTCTACATTTCATCACTATTAGGATTGGTCAAGGTATGGTTTACTGCACAGATATACAGACACTGATGCAGGAAGACTAGTATTAAAAAGAACTGGTCTTTCTTGAATGCGTGTACCTTAGACTAGATCTTTTAGGGAATGAAAAGGAGACTCAAATGGTTTAGTGAGAATTGGGACTCACCCCTCAAAAAACAGGAGCAATGCGTGAGAATTGAACTTGGCTTTAGTGAAGGATGAGGTAGGGAGGACCTACTTAACCTCAGATGAATGCTGTACCTAGACAACATACTACTACCGCAGTCAATATAGCTCCCAGACGGCCTGAAGCGCCACTATTGCAATCTCGATCACTGCAGATAAATAGCAGTCACCAGAGACCTAGCCGTAAACTGTGGTTATACAAAACGATATAAGGAAAGCCATCGATAAAGCGTGTGGACAGGTAGATTCCCGTGTGGCTTTCTTAACCAACGCACGGCGACAATAACCATAAACACAGCACTATCACCAGACCTCCCATTACTAAGAGAGGGGGGTCCCACAGGGTACAGCGTTCTGTCACCATCGCTATTTATAACACAGACAACAGGATGCCCCCCCTTGACCAGTAGGGTACACGAAGACTGACATCTTTTATGCAGACGGCGTCACATAAATATCACCAGACCCCAGTAGCACAGACCCAGATCCAGACTGTGCACTTTTAGACATCCAGATTTAACTGCTATGAAAGAGACTGGACGGTAAATCAAGCCTGACAAGTTTTTTTTTTTTTTTTAATAGGTTCTGGGTACCTCCTTGATTGGCAAAAAGTACACCAGGTGAAGGCTATGATCTATCTTATATATTCAGTTATTCCCAGAACCCTCTCGCACTTTGCTTCTAAAACACGTGTGCTTATAATGAAGAGTGTACACAATAAAACACTTCAGCGTGTCAGTAATGAGGATGTACTCTTATTTTGAAGATAGTGAAGGCCAGTCTCTACGACTTAACATGTACCTGAGTGATGCGTGCAACGGATGATCTGCTAAAGAGCAACGCCTTGAGAGGAACCCAGCATTCATCGAAAAACAGTATGTGATTCTTAAAACTGCACCGCGCGGATACAGTGCCTTGGTAGCAGAAGTATATCCAGGAGATTAGAGAGGAGGGAAGGCCATATGAGCCAAATTTGGTGGACGGTGTGATGAGAAACAGTCAGATGCCTCAGGGTTATCCGAGAGATGAGGAAAGGAAAGGCAAACAACGAACAAGAGAAGAAAACACAGAGGTGAAAATAGAATGGAGAGAGAAGGCAAAGGGATAGCATCACATGGTGAAAAAGAATTCATAAGCATTCATGGGGTCTACGTTCCTTGCTAGTGCCAGAAAAATACATGAGACGAAGCTCCGGAGCACTGGTGAGACTGAACCATTGATAATGACACAGAGGGATTTTATAATGGACGACAGAAGATAAGGGAGAGGTGAAAAAGGTGGAACAAACGTGAGCACATAAGAGGTTTCAGAGGAGGATAAGCTACGCAATAATGAAGTCGTTATAGCAACAGCTATGACATCTCAACAGTAGTAAAGTTGCATCAGGACTGCTTACGTGACATCAAAGTGGGACATCATAGTGACATCATAGTGGGACCTGGGAGTGGTCATCACGTATTCGCTACATTATCATATAAGAAGGATCATGGAGACAAACTACACTTTGGTGTCTGCTAAAACTGCCTTTTAAGTACCTGGGCAATGTGACGTCCAGGAAGATATATACGACATGCGTTCGCCTTGTGCTGGATTATGACACAGCATTCCAGACTTCTCACCTGAAGAGGAACATAAAACTGCTGGAAAGGCTCCAAAGGCACGCAACTACACCTGAGCCAGAAAGGAATAGAATGAGCTTCGAAGCGAGGATGAGAAATCCTCAATCTCCCCACATTCGCAGAAAGAAGAACAAGGAGAGACATGATTATAACTTTAAACTCCTAAGAAGCCATGATGACCTTGACATGGAACAGCTTTTTGATATTAGAAATGTGTCAAGAACAAAAGGATATAATAGGAGCTTAGGCAAGAGAAGTATGTGAAGGGTTGTGAGGAAAATTTGTATAGGAAGAAACTTGTGAGTCAGTGGAACTGGCTAATGGAAGAGGCTGTAGATACAACCAGCAATGGTAAAATCAAAAGTCTGTATGATGAAAATGCAAGGATGAGAGGCAGGGGCCTGACGAGTGTGAAACTCCCTCCCCCATTTGTACAAATAGGTGATAACACATAACCTATTTACGCGCGCGCACACACACACACACACACATGTACACGGTCTTCTGTGGTTTAGTGGTTAACGTCGCTGAACATGATTCACGCACGGGCCCGCTCAAGTTCGGATCTTGGACACTGCAGCCGGTCCACAGCCAACCCAGTCCTCTTCCCCGGGGCTGCTCGGTAAAAGAGTACCTGGCTTAGACTGGGGGTTACGTGTGTGTGTGTGTGTGTGTGTGTGTAAGAGTGGACACGGTACATATACACAAGGTTAAGAGACTGGGACAACACGAATGTAAAACTCTCTCCCCGTAACACACAAACAGTAATCACCAGCACACATCCCTATCAAGAGCGACCTCCTTTGTGAAACTCTGCTTAGAAAAGAGAGGGAAAAAAAAAAGATAAAATAAAATAAACAAGGTAGCAAAGATAGCCCCGGTCATGACGTCATGGGACGGCTGGCGGGTGACCGCGGAGTTCCAAACACAGACAAGTTTATGGTAATGTACGAGCGCCGGGGTGAAGGCGTGAGCAGCGTCTGATCTGGCAGTCAAGGTAGACCACCTCGTAAAGCATCTGGTAACACTGCTGAGCTAGACGAGACACTACAGGTCTTTATTAAATCACATCCTCCACCGATATATATATATATATATATATATATATATACTCTAGTTTCCCTTCATAACGCATAAATATTTCGCCTTATATATATATATATATATATATATATGT
>JAYMFT010163859.1:0-12372 GCA_038088735.1 Panulirus argus | reverse complement strand
GGGGGGGGGTAAGAAACGAACGAACCCACCCACCCACCCACCCTCTCGTCTTCCTTCGGGTCATGGTGTTCTCCTAGCGAGGAGGAGGGTTCGAACCCGCGTGCCTGAGATTCCTGGGGCATGATCGCACACGCCACCCACCCATCCACCCACCCACCCCGTTTCCTGCTTCTCGACGCTGGTCTGGCGGCCAACCCCAGCGATAACAGAGTTATCACAGTTGGGAGGGGGTGGGTGGGGGGGGGAAAGAGGGGTGGTGAGATAGATAGCGAGAGGGGAGATTAAGCGAGTAAGGATATCAATGATCGCGAGGCAGTGAACGGATACAGAACGACAGACAATGATAACGAGACGATATCCGAGCGATATCATAAGCTGATGGATATCAAGGTAACAGATTGGTGGTACCAAGACGATAGCGTATTCAGACGAGGATTACGGACGATCTGACACCAATGGGATATCGTAGTATTAACCAGGACAATAATCTACGATTCACAAGAAGGGCGATAGCCAAATGATACCTGAACGATAGCCAGGTACATGCGAAGGAAACATCGGGACATACACCGAAAGTGGATAAGTGATATCAGAACGATAACTAGTTATATCCCGAGACGATAGCCGAGCGGTATTGAGAAGGCGAAAGTTAGAGAAATATGACAAGGCAATACCACTACGATAGCCAGGTGTGTGAACGTGACGATAGCTCAGTCCTCCTGCACCATACCGGACGATATCCCACGTCACTGTGAACAACAGTGGGTTGACAGGTGGAGGAGGGGGAGAGAGAGAGAGAGAGAGAGAGAGAGAGAGAGAGAGAGAGAGAGAGAGAGAGAGAGAAGGAAGGAAGGAGAGGAGGGAGTGATGGAACGGTGCAGGAGAAGAGGGAGAGAGACGGGAGGAGGTGGGGCGCTCCGAGATGGGAGTGAATGAGTCGTTATAGAAGAGGAAGGACCTGGGTGAGTGGCAGGGGGTTGAGAGTGACTGGGGAGAGGGGTGAGAGTGACGGGGGAGAGGGGTGTGGTAAGGAGGGAGAAGGCCGGGGGGTGGAAGGGGAGTGGTGGGGAGGGAATGGACCAACGACTATATTCTGATACCTGACAAGGACTAGCGCGTAGCTCTCACCGCATGTCTAGCTTGATGAATCATACTGATTCTCTCCCTGTCGACACAATCATCACATAACCATCTCTCTATTCTAGGTTCATCTGGGACTGACTTCAACCACGTATTAAGTTTTCTTTTGAATATATCTGTAGTTCTTCCACGTATGGTTCTTATTTCTCCTGGTGGTACGGCGTATAGTCTCTCTAGCTCTCTAGCTGGGCTCTCGAACAGTCTAGTCTGGTATCTTTCAGGTATGTTTCAGGGTATTCTTGCAAACCTGATACCTCTGTTTCCTGCTTCCTGGGAGGACTTTAAGCCCACACCAGTGTCCTCTGCTGATTCAGTTCATCCTACGTAGACCATCATCCTTCAAGACTATATAAAGTTCGACTTCATTCAGCTACTCATGGTTGCTCGTGCGTTCCATCCCGCCGATTGTCCACGTGAAGTGTTTCTGAATTCTTTTTAATGTCTTTACTTCCATTCGCTTGCCTGGTGACCACACGACACATAAGTAATCAAGTTTGCTTCTTGCTTATGCATCAAATATTTTTCATCAAATATATTTTCTCTCTCTCTCTCTCTCTCTCGTACAGGAAATTCTCATTATCATACCATTCATTACTTGACCCGATAGCGTTATCTTCTGAACATGTTCTTTGAATTCTGGTTCCTCAACAGTGACATTTCTCTCATTTCCTGTCACTTCCCCCGTTGGGGCTTAATACAATCTCGTTTTATTGCACTCTTTATTATACTATGACTCGTCTGCTCAACTCTATCTTCGTTACATTCCATCAGATTTAACCTCTGCCCGTGAGCAAGTTGAATCTAAATCTATCTTTTTCTGTATCTCCTTCTTTTTTGGTCTGCATCTGGTCTTGGCCTTCTGCTTTAAACTCCAATGTTATCTGCAATGTAGTGCCTGAAGATGTTTCGTTTTACGTCTCCGTCAGTGTCTGAAGCCATTACCATAACGAGAACCGAATACGACACCCGTTCACTCGTGCTGCCCCAGATAAGCTAGCTATAATCAGTCATGGTGCAGTTTGTTACTATTCTTGAATCATTTTATCATAAAAGATCAGTGATCCAGACACGTCCTTCTAAAGATAACAACGTTAGCAACGGGTAAAATCTGGACGGAAGCAAGATAGGAGACGTTCACAAAACGACATGTGTTAACACCGCTAGACAAAGGTGGGGTTTAAAGCTAACACCCACGATGTACGTGAACCAATCAGCTACCTTAGCTATGGGAGAGGGGCGTGGCCTCTGCGCCAACTTAGCGTAAGGTGGCCATATAACTAACAGGGTTTGTGGAGAGGTGAGGATAGGAGAGGGGGGAAGGGAGAGTGACCGGGGAGGTGGGGAGGGAGGTAGAGTTAGCAGGGGAGAGGCGGGGGAGCCCAAACAATGGGGCTGTTTCCACTCCAGTGGGCAGGGGGGCAGGTTAGGTCAGTAGAAAGCCGCGGAGCCGTGGGTCAAGAAACACGTGTCGCTCGGTGATTGGCGGGATAAGCATCAGCCGGGCGCGCTGATTGGCCGCTGCGGGGCGCTCCGCTCGCTGCTAATACGAGACTTTCCCGGCGTTTCTTGACGGCGCGCGCGACGTAGTCGAAACTGTTTTCTTCAGATGCTTTTCACGACCCTCCCGCAGGCGAAGGAAAAAAGAAAAAATGTATAAATACACATTTATATACATTGCTTCCTCTTTTGCAATGTCTTTTCTGAGGGGGGTGATGGTTGAGGCACCTGGGAGGGCGAGGCAGCGGCTGTGCTGGTAGTCGTCACGCCAAGAAAGTTCCTTACGCCGGGGACGACGAGAGTCCAAAACACTTGGCCGGTGGGAAAGTGGGTCTTGCGCTACGGCCGAAGGCAGGCAGTCAGTCAGTGAGTACTTGCTCGCCCACTGGGTCAGGCCGACACTCCCTCCCTCCCTGGCCAGCGATATATTACGCGCCCCGTCCTTCGCCGACCTCTCTTTTTCCAGCAAGCGGCTCCTCCTTCTGCTGCGTCCAAATGCGCAATACTCTGTCCACATCTGGCGCGTTGCTTGTGGCATAATATACTGCGAATGTGCAGCAGAAAAGGCGGGTCATCTCAAAAAAGACCTCCGTATCAGATGCTTTTTTTTTGTATCCTGGAATCGGATTCATCTTAAGCGATCGAGATTCCTCAAGATGAAGAATCGGAATCCACACCGTCAAAGGTTTTGTCGCTGTAAACGCGAGTTCAGATCTCCTTTCATCCTCGGGAGTAGCGTCTCTTGCCGCCGCCTCTCCCAACACGAGAGGAAGACATTCATCAAACGTCCAAAACCAATACATTTCTACCCCTTCTGAAACAGAAGAGGCGAGAGGCCTATCCATCAACGGCCCAAACGAGTGAGTACTGAATATCAAATTATCTTTAAGTGTTTCGAATACCTTTCTCCTCACACCTTCGTAGACTTCAGTGTTTGATTCTCAAAGACCATCAGTTGAACCAATATCTCATCCTACCATGATAAGCAGTGAGACCACATTTTGAGTAAGAAATACGGTTCTCATGGTGTCCACTCTGTCGAAAGAAACAACACGGCCTTGGAGGAGGATGACTCTAAGATACAGCAGCGAAATTATTTACTACTAGAACCAAGAGAAGAGTCGTGTGAGGAAATAGAGAACCTCTCTTTAGCTATCTTTACGGAAGCGAACGTTCCCCAGGGGACATAACAAACGTTTTGGAAATACTAAGGAGATTTCTTAATATCAGTATAGTATGACTGTTGGAAATATACAGGGCTATACTGTAGCTAGTAATATTGTTGGAAGTCACATGGCTGTACTAGAGATAGTAACGCTTTCGGCAGTGCACAGTAACGTAACACTGGCCTAAGCCACAGATGCAAGAGGATTCCCACCAACGTGGAAAAATACCTCTTTTTCATAAAGAGAATCACTGGAGACTGGAAACTGCCTCTTGATGCTCTATGCGTAAAAACAATTGTCTCTTTTAAGAAGAAACTTCAGTAGACTATTTTTGGTGGATGATATATATATATATTTACCGTTTATAAATGATAAAGTACCAATAATTTTCTAATCTACCTACAGTACTCTGTGATAATCCATAGAGAGCGAAGCTTGAGGGAGTGGGCGGCCAGGCGTGGTGTGGTGAGGCCTTGAGCAAGGATGGACGGGAGGGAGGTCCTCCTCTTCCTCGCCGCTTAGGGACCCTCACTATGGCTACCGTAGACCCACTCACTCCCACGCTGCCTCCCGCGTGCACAGTGTGCTAACGCGTGCGTTGATACGCATGCAAGCTCAGGCGTACACAGGCACGCGCGCACGTGCGTTTCTATATGCTCACATGAACGCACACACACACACACACACACACACACACATAGGTCTTCACTGAGTGGCACACACACAGCCGGACACAAAATCAAATACTCATCGTTTTACTCAAATATTCACATCCAAAAAACAAAATATTTTTCTCATAAACGCGTGTTTGATGATCATTTAGAAGTTCGTGTGAGTAAAGAGGATTGCAGATTTATGGGTGTGAATACGTACCTTCTCTAAACCCATACCAAGAAGTTGATAACTGATCAAGTGCACTGTAAGCCCAGAGCCAAGCTAGGCAAAGGCTTTGACGTTTCCTCGATCTGGAATGGAGTCACACAAGGGAAAGCCTCATTACCACACAATGGTTACTAAAGACACCATACGCAGGAGGCTTGAGAAAGAGAGGGGGTTATTTGGGGTGTCCAATGAACAGAGAGAGAAAGTTCATGGGTAGATTAAAGACGAAACATATGAGACCATAAGACTGGGAAGATTACTTTGATACATTGAGACACGGGACCATAAGACAGATGGAGGAAGAAATACAGACATTTAAAAAAAATCACGTCAATAATCATGATAAATGTCATCAGATGGGAGGGAAAATAAGAGAATCAATAAAAGAAATAATGATATAATCAAAGAGCATGAACACAAAATCGAATTACTTGCTAGGGATTCAGAAGGATTAGGAATGGAATCAGGGAAAAAAAAAAAGACGATTCAACGAGAAAAAAAAGCATCAGAGAAGTAGGTCGGATCCTTCGGACAGATACACAAGAGGTATCTAGGAGTATTTGTTCTATAAAAGATACCAAAAAGGAAAGGAGCTTCGTGAAGTGCTGTGACAGAGATAAGGGCTGCATCTTTATCCAGCCAACATTTGTAAGGTATGAGAAAAAAGGAACGAGTTTAGAAAGATAAATAAGGTTGAAGAGATAAGCTTTAAAAAGAATATTGAGAACAAAGTCGAAGATATTTCAAAGCTTTATCATAGATTCCTCTGGAGTAAATTGTTTATTGAAGAGCAGTTAGTTGGGCTGAGGGATCCCGAGGGAGGAGCTACAGTGGACGACGGAAGGATATGGGAGAAAATGAAACACAAGTTCAACAGTGTTTTCACAGTAGGAAACACCTATAGCCCCATCACCAGTGGGGACGGAACTGGGAAGACTCCTTGGAAAGCACTGAAATATCTACGAAATTCAGACAAAATACTAAAAAGGGTCTTGGCCCACATAAGGCTCAGGGTCGTGATAGAATTTCTCCATCTATGCAGCAGATTTTTGCAGACAGTCTTGACAAACGACTTGAAATGTTTCTCAAGACGTCGACGGTGAAAGGGAAAATGCCAAAGGAGTGGAGGAAGGCAAACAATTTACCTATTTATGAAGACGAAGAAAGAGCCGCAGAGGATGCTTTGACATACACAGTGGTCTCCTTGACCATCGTCTCCTCAAAAGGGTCAGCTCCGTATCAAAAAATAAAGAGAAAGCTGAATGGATTGCCTGTACCTAGACTACCAAAAAGCATGTGACACTGCACCACTTAGGTGGCTGGTAAAGACGCGGGAATAAGATGGAAAGCCCTTCGATGGATCGATTACATGAGTCGAACTGAACAAAGGACGCATGTCGGAGGAACCCCTCTCGAAATGGGTTGAAGTCGCCTTTGGAGTGCTGCTGCAGGGTCTTCCTCTGGGACCGTTTCTCTTCTTGATCTTTGTGAATGACTCGCCAGAAAGATTGGATTCCTACCTGAATCTGTCAGCGGATGATGCCAGTAACAAACACCGTAGGTGATCAGGTCATAAAATTCAATCCGAGTGATTGTAAAGTAATGAGAATGGAACACAGCTGGGCTTCGATATGAATATTATCTGAGAGAATATAAGTTCAGGAATATGTGTGTGTGAGAGAGGCTTGGGAGTCGACATCGTCCCTAAACTCTCCCCAGAATCCTACGTTAGAAAAGTAAACAAGACAGATTCTCTACTGGAAAATATTAGAATTACATTCAAGTAAACGGAAAAGCAAATACTCAGCATGCAGGTCCACAACCTACAGAATGCCAGAAATAGAATAACCTTCTCAAGCTTGGTCACCACAAGTTGAGAAGTCCATTGAACTAGTAGATAATGTCCAGAGGAGCGCAACAAAGATGGTATCAGAATTAAGAGAGCTGAGTTACAGAGAGAAAGATTTAGAGGCCTTAAACATTTTCAGCGTGGAAGAGAGAAGAGTAAAGGAGTGACCTGATCATAACCTTTAAGATTTTAAACATGCTTGATGTCACTGAGCAGTAAAAACGATACAAAGACGCACTCTAACATAATAAGAATGACGGATAAATGGAATAAACTGAGTTATGAGAATGTGAATATGGAGAACACAAATATTTTCAAAATGATGTATAATAACACAGAGATTCAAGAAATGGGAAGGGGAAGACCCACGAGTCAGAACTCCCTACCCTTACAATACAAACAGACGATTCTGAGGAGAGATTTCCTAAGGGAGAGACAGCGTGGCATTCGGGGGAAAGGAGGTCGTGTGTAACTAACCTCCGAGAGATTTACGAGGGAGTGAGCTCAGCTCTAGACAAAAGGGAAGGTTGGGTGGACTGTCCATACATGGAGTGGCATTTGACAGCGTGCCACATATTAAGAAGCTGGCTCACCAAACGGGAATGTAAGAGGGAAAAATTCCTCTTTGGTTATAGGATTATCTCCGTAGGGATGGAACAAAAGACTCATGTCACATGAACCTTTTCTAAATGGTCTGAGGTGACTAGTGGAGTGCCACAGGGTTCGGCTCCGCGCGACCACTACTCTTCTTGATCTACATTAATGACCTGCCTGAAGGTATGGACTCCCACCTGAATATGTTTGCAGATGATGCAAGGGTCATTAGTGAAGTGAAACGTGAGAGAGATTGCATCAGCTTACAAGGGGATCTAGACAGACTGCAAAGTTGGTCTGAAACGGGGTTGATGAGATTCAACACGAGCCAATGCAAAGTAAAAAGGATGGGACAAAGCTAAAGACGACCTCAGTATGAATACTTCTTAGCAAGATGTAAGCTTCAATATTCTGTGTGTGAGAGGGACTTGGGAGCAGACATCCACCCGAACCTGTGGCCAGAGTCCCATATTTGAAAAATAGCTGAGGAGATAAACTGCCTGCTGGAAAATGTCAGAATAGCTTTCACGTATATGGATAAAGAAATATTTAGTATTCGTATCTCACGTGAGGACAAAACTAAGATATGCTTCTCAGGTTCGGTCAACGCGCCTAAAGAAGCACAAGGAACTCATGAATAAGGTCCAGAGGAGGGCAACAAAGATGGTACCAGAAGCAGGAGAGCTAAGCAACAGGGAAAGGCTGGAGGCTTTAAACTTACTCATCTTGGAAGAGAGAAGACTGAGGGGTGACGTGATCACAGCCTTTAGGTTTTTAAGAGATCGATCAAGAGATCAGTGGACAGTACTTTGAGAGGCATTAGTGATAGATCAACCAGAGGACATGACATGAATTTGAATAAGAAACTTGTGAATAAATATAAAGAGAAATACTTCTTCAGCATAAGAGTGGTAGATGAATGGAGGATATTGACTGAGGACGTGGTTAATGGAAACAACATACATTAATTCGAGGTCGTATGATAGTTGACTTGACTGTTCAAGAGATGGGGCCCCACGAGTGTATAACTCTCCTCCCGTACGGTACAAATATTCAGTCACACACACACACACACACACACACACACACACACATACACACACACGCTATCAACTAGAAAGTTTCAGATCAATGCAGATAAAAGAGAATACTTAAGAGAAAGAGAAACAGAGATGATAGCTTGCAGGAAGGGTGACCCACGTGAACAAAAACCAATCAAGGAAGATGGCAAAAGATGTGGTGAAAAGCTGTGGTGAGGATGTGATGAAACTGTGGTTGAGGATGTGGTCAGGCTGCTGTGAAGCTGTGGCGGCCAGGCTGTGGTCAGGCTGTGGCCGGGCTGTATCAAAGAAGACCCAGCTGCTGTGTAGGAGAGAGAGAGACACACACACACACACACGTAAATCCGCCACCAGGGGTGAGTGAGGGAGGTGGAGAGTGCACAGAGCGGGGGAGGCCAAGGCTCGAGGGCAGCGAGAGAGGTCTTGGCGTAAGTTGGTCAAGTGAGGTGAGGTGGGAGGAGGGGGAGGAGATTGGTGAGGGGGGGGGGAGGTCGTTGGTGGTGGGTGGGTGGGTGGGTGGATGGGTGGGGGGGGGCGTGAGAAGAGGGAGGGTGCGTGAAGGCTGGGGGGTGGGGACGGGTCACGACTGGCAGGCTGACGCCCACCAACACCCACGAGAGAGAGAGAGAAAAAAAAAGAAAGAGTACCCACAGGGACCTCCCTTTTTCCACCCACTCCCCACCACTCCCTCTCCCTCTCTCATTCTCCCCTCTCACCTCTCCCCCTCCCTCTCTCTCTCTCTCCCCGTGGCTGACGGGCGGCCGTGCCCCTACACCCGGGGGTCGAACCCACCACTGCCCTGCACGGTAAGGACGTGGAGGGGTTCTCCAGCTGTTTACCTCTGCCATGATTACTGTTATTATTACCCAGGGCTGCTGCTGCTGCTGCTGGCCTGCTATGCTACTACCACCAGCCCAGAGGCCAACCACAGACGAACGATCCTCACCGCAACTCTGCCTGTCTTTCCTCTATCTGACGTGTCTGTGTCTCTAAGTCTCTTTTCTCTATGTCTCTATTCTCTTATGTCTCTCTCTCTCTCTCTCTCTCTCTCTCTCTCTCTCTCTCTCTCTGCATCATATTCTCCTCCGATTCAGAACTATCTTTCCCTACCTCTTCATCTTTCCACCTACTTCATCTTTCCATCTAAGGTCACGTACGTATCAGAACTGTATCGTCCTGTACTGCAGTCCTTCCTGGGTACGTCAGCTATGCCTGTAACTCAAGGACACCTGCTTCAATCTTATTTCTACATTGGACGGCAAGAAGCCCCATATTCCCCCATGTCTCACCATACAAATCACTATCATGTAACTCGGGTATCATCATCACTATCACCATGCAAATCGCTATCATGTAACTCGGGTACTATCATCACTATCACCATGCAAATCGCTATCATGTAACTCGGGTATTATCATCACTATCACCATGCAAATCGCTATCATGTAACTCGGGTACTGTCATCACTATCATCATGCAAATCACTATCATGTAACCAGTGCATTCTCTTCATGTGTCGTCATAGTAATCGCCATCATGTTAATACATATCCATCGTTACATTGCAACAGCCGCTTGAATCTGTCTCCAGTAATCTTTAGGATAACATTATCCATGATTTCGTAAGCCATTTCCCATTCACGTCATACAGAAGTGTCTACCATCCCGGCGTCTTTTTTATTGTCTTTCTTTCTTTACTTACGCCGCTAAACTCTAGGAACTTCACATCCACGTATCTTTCACACAAGCTGCCGGCGACCCGACGCTTTTGCAAAATGGCACAAGTCTTCCACTTCCTCAAAAAGTCACAGACTATGTTACTTCTTCTCTCCTCGTATTCCTTTACCTCTTCAGCCCCACCCCACCTCTCTTTTCCGTGATTCATTTCAGGTCTCTGGCCTCGTTGAGGACTTTTACCCGTGACTGGAACCTTCCACGTACAAAGACGAGAATTGACTTACTAAAGATAATACTAAAGGTTCATTTTTTTTGATGATTCTAATATCATTTTTCGTCTTTAAGGAGATCATACACAACAGAATGATACTCAATACCTTCCTGTGGTTACAGAAAATACGTACAGATACAGGGAGCCTTTGGAATCCTGCATTTCAAAGGGTCAGGCCATAGAACCATCACAACATTGCTTCTCTGTATGTTAGGGTGGCGTACACGGGTGTGGTGGGGTATAGCATGGGTGAGGATGGTATAGCGGAGTATAGCTTAGGTGAGGACGGAATGGTGGAGTATAGCATGGGTGAGGGAGGTGCAACGGGGTATATTATGCGTGGGTGGGGGAGGTATAGCAGGGTATAGCGTGGGTGAGGGAAGTATAGCGGGGTATAGCTTGGGTAAGGGTCGTATAGCGGGTTACAGCAGAGGAGTGGGGGATGATGATGACGTAACCGGATACAACCAGCGTGAGGGGCGGGGCCGTGGACAAAAAATTCCCCAGAGAGGTTTAAAGAAAAAATCTCTCCCGTTAAGCAGAGATCAAAATTTTTATTGCATTGTTGCTGCAAGGCTTCCCCTTCTGACCATAATGCCACAAGGCTTCCCCTTCTGACCATAATGCCACAAGACTTCCCCTTCTGACCATAATGCCACAAGGGCTTCCCCTTCTGACCATAATGCCACAAGGCTTCCCCTTCAAACCATAATGCCACAAGGCTTCTCCTTCTGACCATAATGCCACAAGGGCTTCCCCTTCTGACCATAATGCTATCAGTCATCGAATGGAAAATTCACGTGCAAATGTATTTCTTTGTCCCTCACATTCACATATAAAAACAGGCAAGTCTCACTAGCAAAACAAGTCGAGAAAAATATTTAACTTAAAGTATAGTTATTGCCTTATAGTCTGTATGTTTGTCTGTCTGTGTGTCTGTCCGTCCCTAAAGTGCATTGTTTTACTTTAAGTTCCCGATCATTGACTTGGCTGAAACTTTACAGACATGAGGCAAAGTTTTGAGGGTCCTCATAGGTATGAGATCAAGTGTGAGGCAAGGAAAGGAAGTGTGTGTATGTTTGTGTGTGTTTGTGGGGGGTGGAGTATCAGGGGAATAGTATAAACTGAAATGACGTTTGTAAATAAAATGATTAATATATCACTTATTTCTCCAGCAGGCCAGTGATGGGATATGGACATGCGTTTTGTTGGGTTTAATGATAATCAACTGTCTTCGTTTTTGTTTTCTTGCTTGTTTAAGGCAAAAATCATAACCCACACACAAGTTAGACTGTAACATACTCAACCCAAAATATGTTGGCTCACGGGACACCACCGACCAAAGTATTAACATCAACTGACACATGACCCAAATGCCTTTGACGAGGAAAAGGCTCGTCTTCGAGACACCTCTGTTCAGCCAACGCTGGACCTGGCAACGAAGCCAGGAGGGGATAACGGGTCATCCATCCCTCTCCAGCACTAGGCACCAAGAACCAACTCAGGGAAGTCATTCCTTTCCTGTTCCCTATTATGGCCTCGTGAGCAGACGCAATGATATGGGTTAAATTGGTCAGGCGTTTCTGGTTCGCTAAAGTCCTTCGCTTCGCTTGATATTCTTCCAGACTCTTTCACGACGACTGTAGCCAAAACAACAGTTAGTTCGTATCATCAGCAAAATGAGAGTCAAGTCAAGCCAGCGTCCTCAAGACCTGACACGTACAGAGTCAGGTCGTTATTCTCGTTGACTGGAATAAGATAGAAAAAAAATAAGTGGGTTAAATTTAAGTTACATCCGGTTAACTGAGAATTTCTTTATTCTAAATTGCTTGATGTGAAATTACTGGTGACTTTTTCCGCGTGAACAGGAACTGAGAGGAAAGATATATTCTTGATGATTAGGAAAAAAAAAAGAATATATATATATATATATATATATATATATACTAAGCAAAATTACTTTTGGTTTCCAAACGGTGTATGATTTCCGACGATTGTTGTGATTATCAATAATGATTTGATTACCTGATAATCCTCAGTCGTAGATAAATAAAGGTGTCAGAGGGTGAGTAGGAAAGCCCTTGACCATCTCTCAATAATAATGATAATAATAATGATAATAATGATAATAATGATAATGATGATTATTATAAAAATAGTAATAATAATAATAATAATAATAATAATAATAATAATAAAAATAATAATAATAATAATAATAATAATAATAATAATA
>JAYMFT010163848.1:0-12372 GCA_038088735.1 Panulirus argus | reverse complement strand
TCTCTCTCTCTCTCTCTCTCTCTCTCTCTCTCTCTCTCTCTCTCTCTCTCTCTCTCTCTCTCTCTCTCTCTAACATACGATTCTTATTTCAGAAAGTAAATGTTTGCCTATAATTATATTTTCTGTGATATACGAATATCACGAGCGATGTCAACACACATGCAATAAACAACACGAAAAAAAAAGCGAAAGTAATGAAAGTAATATCATTTCTGCCTTTAAGGTTTGCCTTTGAACAATAAACCCCTTTAAACAAATTGTATTTTTCATCTTTCACCAGAAAATAAATTACAACTTAAATATCTAACTGTCTGAGAGAAAAATTTACTCTGAAAAATAATCTCACATAAAGAGACTATGTCAGTTTCAAAGCCAGCAGACAATAGGAGATATTAATTAATTTTCACAATGACAAATTTTGGTAAAAAAAAATTATATATGACGTACAATAGAATTTTCCTCTAAAAACTGAAACAAAAAAATCAAACAAGAATGATAATAGAATAATTCTATAATCAACCACAATAATAATGATAATGATAATAGTAATAATAATAATAATAATAATAATACCATAATACAGACCTGTCTACAATGTATTGACGTCAAAACATTTGTAAATCGAATACTAACCATCCAGTGAGCCCTGGTGACCAGGGATCACTAGGCTGCCTGTTGTGTGGTGACCCAAGTATCTCAGCTGGAGGCTCCAGCAGGGCCTGGTGACCAGGGATCACCGTTCAGGGGCAAGACAAGGACTTGGTAGCTATACCTCACCAGTGCTGTGAGTCTATATTACTGGGAAAGCAAGGACTTGGTGAACCCTGCTCTACCAGGCAGGGACCTGGTGGTGATCCCCCTTCAGCAGCAGGCGGGGGCCCTGGGAGTAAATCCCTCTACAGCACCAGGCGGGGGCCCCGAGGGCACTGATAGCGCCAAAAATAATTTCCGCGTCCGGGAACGTATCTCGCGAACCGTCGGCATGAGTTACGGCGGGAGATCCCTCCACCCCCCCCCCCCCCCTCCCCCTACCCACCCTACCGGCTCGGCCGGATACCCAGGAACACCGGGAGAATTACCCCCCGCCCCCACCCCCCACCCCCCTGCCTCGGCATATGCTGGCCAACTGGGAGGGTGATATGGTAATGACCCCAACGGAGGTCAACTACTGTCGTTCGGGGTCATTACAAAAAAAAAAAAAAGGTACCCAGCGAAGGTCAATCACGTCAGCTATATTGACACCATCCAATGTTCTCTGGTCAACAACACCCATATGCCGGAGATCATCACTACTAACAATACTAACAACCACTGAACTACACAAATTCTGGGTCAAACTGATTCCGAAGTGGGTTTCGGATTGTTAGATATTTTCCAATTAACGACCCTGAAAGGCAATCCACTCGTAAAGTCATAAATCAGATATATGTTGGCCCTACAGAGTACACGTCCAGAATATAATGTAATCAAAGGCATTTAAATTCACTGGTGCTAATCTGGGGTGGAAGACCAGAGATGATTGAGTCTCAGCCAAACTATTAAAGAAAAGAAAACGAGCTGCGTATGCTTATCCAAATAAAAAGAAAATAAAAACAAGAACTATGAAAGGAAAACGTTCGGTCTCATTAATGTATCTATTTAATGCAAGCCTGAGATAGTGGCCCGTGCTGTAGAAAACGAAGAGTCTGCGACGATCGCACCAACAGAAAACGAGGAGTCGGCGATGTGCGGACTGTAGAAAATGAAAATTTAGCGATAGTCGTACTACAGAAAACGAGGAGTCAGGAATGGTCGTCCAATGAGAACTGAGGGTCTGCCTTGGCTGTTGTGGAGGTGAAGTGAGACATGCTCACATAGAAAACGAGTATGCGAAAGCTTGTATAGAAAACGAGAAATCCGGAATAGGCGATACAGAAAACGTTTTGTTCTACGGTGATGTCTACACGTCGAGGAGTTCAAGGTGGGAGTCCAGTTCGATTTGTGGGAAACAAAGAGCCCAAGACGACTTATAGAAGACGTGAAACCTGAGACGAATAGTAGAAAACGTGATGTACGTGGCGACTGTTATAGAAAATAGGGTGGAGTTTGAGTTCTCGCTATATCTTACAGAAAACGAAGGATGGCGCACGGGAACACAGTAAACTGCCTTAGGAACAGTGCCTACCAATCAACAGACCTCAGTAACTCCTAACCCATCACAGACATCAACAGACTGTAACCTCTGACCCATTACAGACATCAACAGACATCTTTCCAAACACTTCATAGCTCTACCCTCACACAAGAGGACAAGAAACGACACATGTAGAAATTTAAGAGCATTTTCCCAAGGCGACGTTGGCAGCTACGTTTTTTATTTTTTTTCTTCCTCTCTCTCTCTTTGCATTTAGTCAGGAGTGAGGAAGACAAACCTGGTGTACCACCTGCTCATTCCTCTGTACTGAACCAGACCTAACCAGGTCTTCCTCCAGCACCCAGCCTTAGTCGAGGGAGGTCTTGGGCAAAAATGAACCAGAGTTTCATATAAAAAATATTGGCAAAAGTCGTCGAAAATTTTCCCACTGCAATTTAAATGCATCGAAGTTGAATAGACCTGTGTAAACATAATTAAAGCTTCTTCAACCCAAACTAGGCTGGGTAAAGTCATGGGTCCACGTCCTTGTTTGTACTGGACATGGCAGCCAAGGCCGTGTGCCAGCAGGTCCTTGCACATCCTGGGTAAAGGATACTAGTCTCCGACTCCTCCTGGCCCGGGCTGGGCTGGGCCAGACCCGCGCGTCAATAAGCCATTAGCAGCAGGACTAAAAATTCAGAAAGTCAACAGTCGGTATAGTGTAGAAGTGGGCCAGTGTGAGACCCGGGCGGCGCGTACCCTCGTCCCGTCATCCCCCCCGGGCTCTGCCCCAGGCACGGTGCACCACCTCCTCCTCCTCCCCTCCTATGTAACAACCGTGCTCTGTGAGGTACAGAGATAAGCCCGGGACAGCTGTACCATGGGAGGTACATCCCTTCCCTCCGACAGGTACAGTTCTACCGCCGACGGCGACGGCAAATACATCCATTCTCGGGACATCCATTCACCAGCTGGTATACCCCTCGTCATGTGTACTAACACGTACACCAACGAGAGGTATACCGCAGTCTGTACACCTGGGACAATGCCAAGTAAACCCCTTCCCCATCCAACGAGAGGTATACCGCAGTCTGTACACCCGGGGCAATGCCAAGTAAACCCATAAAGAGATACCATCAGCAAGTAAGCTGTTCTCCACTTCCCCCCTTCTCCAACAGGTCCATCCTCTGACAGTCGTACCATCAGCAGGTGCGCTCACAATACCCTCAACAGGTACACAGCTTCCCAACCAGAGGTCTACACCTACTGCCGGTACACGACATGTAGGATACGTTGCTTCGCTTCCCGTCACCAGACTATATAAAGACACCAAACATTAGAACGAATACAAAGACGAACAGCAAAACTCATTCCGTCCCTCAGAAATATGAAAGAAGACTCAAACTTGTGAAATAATTTGTCTAACAATGCAGCTGACTCATGAGAGATCTGATAGAAATGTTCAAAACAATCATTTTGTTAAGATAATTCACAATTATTGCTTCGTGTTTATGAGAGATACGTACGGTGACCAGATATATAAAGTTATGAAGTTGTCACAGAAACGGAGGCAAAGCTTTTAACCACAGATGAGTTACAGAAGACTGGTGTTCAACTACACCTGTTTGTCAGGATCAATACTACCAAATACACTTAAAACACAGCAACTATTATACTTTCATGATATCACTTATCAGTATATGAACATGTCCAACAAGAACACTATTATATCAACAGATTCCAACTTGTTCATTTACATTCCAGAGGTTTAATTCCTTCCTTCCAAAGTGTCCGCCGGCTGATACTAGACTCTATTGTGTTTCCCCACTTATACTTTCCTATGAAATATCCACGTCAGTGTATACTCTCAATAATATATGGTGTTCCTTCATATGTATCTTTCCTGCCAGCTGGACATGAGTGTTGGGTGAGGAAGAGCCATCTGCTAAGCTATCGTGTCTCCATCTAAAGCAGTTGGTGGGAAGGAACCTTCTGCTATCCTATCCTGTCTCCAAGTATAGCAGTTGGTGGGAAGGAGCCTTCTGCTATACTATCCAGGCTCCATCTATAGCAGTTGGTGGGAAGGAGCCATCTGCTATACTATCCTGTCTCCATCTATAGCAGTTGGTGGGAAGGAGCCTTCTGCTATACTATCCAGTCTCCATCTATAGCAATTGGTGAAAAGGAGCCTTCTGCTATACTATCCTGTCTCCATCTATAGTTCCGGGTTCTGTCACCGTCATGCACCCAGTAAACCCGTGGGAGACTATCGGGTCCTGCGTCGTCACCTGCCGCCCCAGCCACCCTCCTCCTCCCGTCATACAAGGGCCAGTCCCGGTACCACCCTGCCACCCTGCCACCCCGCCCGCCTGCCACCCAGCCACCCACCACGGACGGGGACGTACGCCAGCAGTCAGGTCGTCCCCCACAGACCTGGGTTAATAATATATGGGACAAGAGACAGCACCAGCAGGAGCAGCTGCAGCAGAAGAGGCAGCAGGAACAGCAGCAGCAGGAGAAACAGCAGAATTATCACCAGCAGGAGAGGAGAGAAGAACATAGTGGACCATAGAAGATTAAAGAACAAAAACAGGAGAACAAGCAATGACAATAACAGTAGTGTGGCAGTCGGCAACTCAAGGGTGGGCCGTTTTGATAACTGTTTCTTTCCCTACACGTCCAAGCATTGGAACTCTCTACCTTCTCATGTCTTTCCCAATAACTATGACCTGGCTCGTTTCAAGAGACAGGTTTTTCACTTTCTCAAAAATTTGTAAATACTTTCCCTGTCTGTTTTTTCCCCTTTTTCATTTCTCTCTATATTTCAGTTAGGGCCTGGCCTTGATGTGGACTTTTGTCCGTGACTGGAGCTTTAGAAAAAACAAAAATCTGCCCACAAACGTAAAGTCTCACCATGTGACATACAACACTTGACAACACTTAGCTCACACAGCTCATTCTTCATAACTAGATTTCCCTGTGTGAGCATAGTGCACTAGCCCTGTCTTTTGGCAAAATGGGAGCAATAGATAGAAGTAGTAGGCAGGAACATTTAGTGGGAGCATAAAGTAGAAACATTAGGCTGAAGTAATAGGTAGAAACATTAGGTTGGAGCATTAGATAGAAGTAGTAGGTCTGAATAGAGCAGTAGGCAGAAATAGTAAGTAGGAGCATTAGATAGAAGTAGTAGGTTTGAATATAGCAGTAGGCAGAAATAGTAAGTAGACACATTAGGTTGATGTAGTTAGTAGGAACATTGGGTTGGAGCCTCTGCAGACACTGCATTAGAGTTGCCCTCTGCCAGTGACCTTCTAAGGGTGAGAAACTAAAGGCTAAGAAGCAGCAGTGGAGGTCACTAGTTAAGAAGAACCCCATGAGGAAGTTACAGGAGGGAACAGGTATCAGAGATATTGATATGTAGATAGATATACCAATTATATCCATGACAGAGCATTGTGCAAGTGCTGCCTAGTGTCAACAGATTGAGCAGCCATGAGATCTCTAGCAGCAGACAGTATAATGTTGGTGTATTCCTACTAATTGTACAGCTTGGATACTACGTGAGGTTTTCATAGGTTCTGTTTATTTTGTAGAAGTGTTTTACTAGTGCCTGTTAACCCAACATTTTCCTTTATATACATAACTCTCATTGTTACTGCTTTATTTGATATTGTTCAGTTAAATATCTTGCTCTGCAACTATTACTGTAGTTGCCAAAATGCCTTATTAGTGTTTAAAAGTGGACTGTAAGGCTTTCCTCTTAACATTAATAAATATATTATACATATTTATTGTTATACACATAAAATTTTACATCAGGTACAGTAGCATGCATGTTAAGACTTCAGTATAATTTATGTCATGATAATCAACTTGTAGTAGGTAGGGTATGCAAGATGAGGGAAAGTATAAAGTTAGATCATGTAGAATATGGGAAATCAAGTATGAAAAGTTTCAGGACCTATGAAAATATATTACTTAACTTAGGAGGCAATATCTGCCTTATTTTCAGTGACTTAGAAACTTAGAAGTATTACATTGATCTCCATGGTAGTAATATACTTTCCTTTCACCAACTTTTTAATTGATTTGTTGAAAAACATCTTCACAGGGCAATTGATTTGATGCTAAGATTGAAAACATTGTATAAGGGGAATTACTTCCATATTCATTAAGTATTCTAGCATTCCCAAGCTGTGGGGATGAAGACCCCCGAAGATTTCACCAGGTATCACTAAGTTTCATAAGGAAATCATTCTACAGTCTTGTTAATGCCCAAAAATGGGTATGGCCTTGAAGATGAAAGCAGATTTTGTACAAATATATATGACAAAAAAGCCTAGCTTAGCTTAGCACAGCTTAGGATGTTATTTCCTGTCATATCCTGGGTGATGGATTGTTCTGATGGATGGAATGGCCTGTATAATGGCACTGTTGAGGTGGTAGAGATTTTTTTTTTTTAATGTTGGAGGCCCCAGTCACTGACAAAATTCTACAAGAAGGCTGAACCTTAACAGAAGTATAGGATTATGAAAAGGAAAAGGTGAGACATGGGACATGGGAAAGTATTTACGAATTTTGGAAGAAATGAAAAACCTGTCTTTTAAAATGTGCCAGGTCATAGTTTTTGGGAAAGACATGAGAGGGTGGAGTTACAAAGCTTTGAGGTATAGAGAAAAAAACAGTTACCAAATAGCCCATACATAATTATAAGGTCTTTGTTTTATTGTGGCCTTATGTTTGATGCAGACAGCTTGCTGAGTAATTCCATAGCCATGAACTTGAATGCTATTCCAATATTTGCTAGCAAGCAGTGTCAGCTCGCAAGTTACACACAAATTCATAACGAGGTCCTCTTTCAGTGATCCATCTTTATTATTTTTCATTTGGTAAGAATTTCATTACCCATGTATTAGACCAACTGTGCAGTTTGTTTGTGTCTCATTGTAAGGTGATATAGTCCTTCATGTCTTTGACTTCATGACTTTTGCATCATGCAAATATATTGAGGTAGGAGTCCCTCCCTTCAGGCAAGTCATTTGCATAGCTGAAAAAGAGTAATGGTCCCAGAACAGATTTTTGTGGCACTCTGGGACCACTGTTGACCTCAGTTCATTTTGAGAAGACTCCTCTGTTTCCTTCCACTTAGATATTCTTCAACCCATTGAAAGAGTAATCCACTTATCCCTACCTGTTTATTCAGCTTCTGAATCATCCTCTCATGCAATACAGTATCAAATGCTTTTTGGCATTTCAGATATAAACAATCCACCCAACCTCCCTTTTTGTCAAAGACGGACTTTTTTTTTTATAGAAATCGAATAGGTTCGTTACATGTGACCTCCTTTCCCTGAAACGTGCTGCCAGTCACTTGGATAATTTCTTCCATTTGTTTTCAAATTATCTTTCTAATGTTGCTATCACTCTGTCACCATGAGAATGAAAAATTCTCCAGCTTTTCTCTATATCAGGTATCACTACTTTAACACATTTGAGAAGTGTGTGTTTTGCAGCTTCCTGTACCATCCTAATTGTTCCTTCATTATCATTGCATATTTTTTCTGGATAGCTACAATTATTTGGAAGATTACATAACAGCAGCACTGCTATGCATTTCTTACCCACAATTATTCTTCCCATTATGTATCGTCTGAATAAGCCATCTTCCTGATACTTTTTTTTTTCTTTTGCTAAGATAGCCACAACTTCCCCTCCTTAGCATCATGTATCCCTCTGGGGAGAACAGGTGAGATTTTATCTTAAGGAAGTTTTGTTGCTATAACTCCAACAATATCAGGTGCATATTTCCTAATACAATCCCAAAATTCCAGCTCTTTATATTTTGCTCCTAACTCATCAGCATATATATACATTACTTGCACTCTTACATTTCTATCACCTAATATTCCTGATCTCTCTTTGGTGCTTGTAGGGGTTTTCTTTACTCATCTCATTTTTTGCTATCTAACTTTATACTTTCTTTTTCTCCCTCGCTTTCCTTGATCTTTCATGTCTTATGAATACCCCACTGAATTCCATCTTGTCTATTTCATGCCTAGATGATGCTTGTCAAGATGACTTTAAGAAATATAACTAACTGTATTTGCTCTTATATCTTGATCATAACCACCATTTCTTCTTTTTCCCTATAGCACTGAGGTTATCTCTGGCAATTCCACATCCTTTGGTAATCTTCTAATAACATTTCTTCTTTTCCCTTTCCTTGCTATTTAGTGTATGACCTTCATCCAGTTCAAAAATAGTTTATAGATTTTTGGATGCCTTACACTTCTCTCAGACATGCTAGTACTGCTTCCCTAATATCTCTCATTCCTCACTTCCTCCCCTTTCTTCGTTTACTCTCACTATTTGCTATTCTACACCCAATCTCTCCTGGTATTTCTTTATGCAAGTCACTTGCATTCACCACCCTCTTCACATTTATATGATTTCAAGTCTTTGCCCTTGGCTGCAATGGGTGATGATCAGACATCTCACCAACTACCCCTCTCACATTCAGGAGTCTCACTTTTGCATGTCTTTCAGGTATTATGTAATCAAAGAAATGCCTCTTGCAATCCAACTTAGTCACTCATGCATACTTATGTATATCCCACTTTTTAAGCTAAGAATTACCAATCACCAGTCCTTTTTCAACACACAGCTCCACAAGCTGTTTACCATTCCCTGTACTGACCACCCACGTCTCCCAGTTGTACCCTCACCTTCACTTCACTCACTCTAGCCTTTGAATCACCAAATCTCTAATATTTAGTCCCTTGCATCAAAACTGCTGACTCGCACTCGGCTACTCTCAAAATGCTTGCCTCGTGATCATTCTTCTCATAGCCAGGTGCTCTAATAATCTCCCCTCACACAATCAACTTTCATTGTTACCCATATCAGTCTGGAGCTCACTTCCATACAGTTTTTCATATATTTTAATATCAATGGCATCAGCATTAGTGCTAGCCCCTCTTCACAAAAACCCTCTGACTTTACACTGTGGTTATTTGTAAACCATTCTTCCCCTTTACCTTTGAGCTTTGGCTCAGAACTAGGACATTCAGGTTCCCTTCCCTAAGCAAATTTTTCATTTTTCTCATCTTGGTTACATCCCTGCATTCAAACACCCCATCCTGAGCCTTGGAAGAGGATGAGCACTGCTTGCTTGAGTCCTTGTATTCCATCCTCTAGAAACTGAAAGATAAGAAGAGCAGGGGTTTCCAGCCTTCTGCCTTTACCCCACTTAGTCACATCTTGCGATATGCAGGGAATGCGGAAATAGGATTCTCTCTTCTGTACCCCAAACTTAATATCCAATGCATATATAACTCAGGGGCCGTTGCACATTTTATTCCCCTTCCATGCTTGTATATGATAGGCTGCATAAGCTGTAGACCCTCCAAAATCTTGAATAAACAGGGAGCACTGGTTGGAGCTCTTCTCTGGTCAGCTGCTACACAATGGTATGGTGTGGCGTACCAGTGGCCATTGTTAAAGACTTATCCGTACATCTTACTGATGCTTTCTGCACACCAAGTGTAGTTTACACATATATGATATATATTCTACTTATCCTCATAATTACAACTTCATATAGTTGTGTTACTGGAGAATATGCTGTCCTTGCTTGTCTCCTTCTTTTGTTCCATCTTTTAGAAATTGAAATACAAGAATTGGAGGGTTTCTAGTGCTTTGCTCTTTCCCCTCTTAGATACCTTCTACAACATGCAGGGAATCCATAGTTAGAATTCTTTCTGCTCCATCTCCATGGATTGAAAAATATTTAAGTTGTTTGCTAAATTAGAACATCAAGAAAAAAATAAAGAGAAGAATAAGAAAACATATTAGAACATTGTATAGGAAGTAGATGTGGATCATTAAAGTGTGAGAAATACATGTCTTAGTAGTTTTGTAGAAATATGATTCGTGAATGTTTAGAGATCAACAGCACAAAAAATAACGAGATTTTTGTAGAGTGACATTTTTTATTGTGTTGAGATAGATTAATACAGTATTGTGGTGAAGCTTCATATAACTTTCTTCTTTTTCAGCCTGCAAAGGACTCTGGCCAGACAAAGATATCTTCGTTTTTCTTCCCAGCAGCACCAAATATTTTTACAACTATTAAGAAAGAGAGGTCCCATTCCGCTTCTTGTAAAAGAATTGCAGACACAGCCACTAGCCAACAAAATGCAAATGCCGGGTCTTGTGAGATACAGACGAAGCATATTGGTTTGGAAAAGAGAGAACCTACACATCAGTCAGTCTCACTGTTATCAGTAAAAGGTTCACAGAAGTATGATGATAATGTAAAACCCAAAGAATCAGATTTGGTGCTCCAGAAAATATTACCCTCTAAAGATGGGGTAGATTCTCTTGATTCATCAGAAGATTCTGATCCTGAAGTTATTGAATCAACTCCAGAGGTAAAGAAATACAATAAAGCAAATATTCTTTCAATAAGCAAAATCACAGAGAGTCCAGATTTTATACCTCCAACTCCTCAGGCTCAGCCTAAGATGAGGATATATAACTTTTCTGCTGGTTTGGACTCTACTGTAAGTGATAAGTATAAAAGGACTTCTTCAACCTCCATGCTTTCTAATAAATCTCTAAATTTCTTGAAATCTCATGATACCAGATGTAGGCCTCTGTCACTGAAAAGTAAAGCAAATAGAAGTACATTATCTAAACAAGAACAAAAGTCAAAAATTTCATTCTCAAATTTGCAAGATAAGCATGTGAGCATGGAAAGTGAACATCACTCTGTGAGCAAACCTTTAACCTCAACAAAGAGACATGCAGTAACTGGAAAAGGTGTTTCCCCAGACCCAAAACGAGTAAATACACCAGACAATAAGGTTTTTGAGACAGAGATTGAAAGTTGCAAGTCAAATCTACTTGAAAGGTTTGTTGCTGATGCTTCATTAGTAAGTGATAGAGAAAGCGATGGAAGCTTTAGCATGCTACAGCCTAATTGTAGGGTTGAAGGGAAAGAAAGGTTAATGAAAAAGAAAATTTGTGAGGAATCACTTGAAGAACAGCAGCATGTTCTGGTTGAAGAAGAGGCACTTAAGATTAAGAATTTTAAAAATACAGACCTAATCCATAGTAATGGAAAAGTATCCTTGAAAGAACGAATTCTATCTTCTCAGTCATGTGAAAACCAGGTGGATACTGAGTCTCAGTTAGATGATGAAAACATCAAAATGAGAAAACATACCCAAAAAGAAAAAGATTCGTTAGGATCTTTGGAAGAAGATGTTTTTCCTCTTCAAGAATGCTTTGTATCCTCTCAAGGATTTGGGAATATTGGAGATTCATTGAATTATGATCTTGGAGAGGAAAAGATATTCCATACATTAGACATGAAAGATACATTTGATGAAACACATACTGACCCAATGGATGATGACTTGGCTGCTAGTTTTGAAGTTATGTCTCCATTTAAGGAGGAAGTTAACAGACCAAAGGAGTCATTTTTTGCTAATAAGTAAGTCTTGTTCTAGATTTTATGTACTGAGAGATACATCTTATGTTATGTAAAAATTATATTCTGATATGAATAATGATTTTTCTTAGGATTATATCTGCCTTTATTACATTTTGTTATATAGCTATTTAATGTTAAAATCATGGAGGTATCCACTTCACAGGCAGGTAAAGAAGCTGTTAAATGAGGGTGTAGGCAGTGAATCATTCTCTTCACAAGGAAGATTTGGACGCCATGTTGTAACTGCTGTGGAACGGGATGCCTATAAGGGGGAACTTTTACTTCGACTTGTCTCTGCTGAGAATGACAGTGTGAGAACTTGCACACTGAGTGGAACTTGGTGAGTTTGCGATACTTATATATGTATATACACATAGGTTCAAAGGAAGTTATACATAACTAGGTACTATAGCTGCAGCGAGAAATGAGCTGCTTTTCAGCATTTGATATCAACGTTTTGACAGTCGTCTCCCTCAGTAGAAGTATCTTTTACAATGATGCTGGATCAGGTTCTTGGTTGGTCAGTTTTTTCATGCCTGCTCACTTGCAGTAAAGTGAGCTTCAGCCACCAGTCTGTATGTGGCTGATTTGCTCACCCCAGAACCTTCGCCCCCTCCTCCACCCTATGACTCACTTCCGCTTCCGTGGTTCCATTCGCTCCCAAGTCCACTCTCAGATATCTGAAACACTTCACTTCCTCCAATTTTTCTCCATTCAAACTTACATCCCAGCTAACTTGTCCCTCAACCCTGCTGAACCT
>JAYMFT010163837.1:0-12372 GCA_038088735.1 Panulirus argus | reverse complement strand
TCTATATTTCAATTAGGGCCCGGCCTTGATGTGGACTTTTGTCCGTGACTGGAGCCTTCAACATAAAAGAAAAACAAAAAAAGTTGCGATTCCATTGTTAAAAATACTGAAGTCTGCGTTTGATAACTACCTTTAGCTGATATCCTTCTCACATGTCTGTTATTGTATTTTCTGTACCATACAGGACTATGTCCACTTAAGTCACCACGCAAAAGGAAAGGGATTATATTTTGCTTCATAGATCTTCAGTTATAGTTTGCATAAGTTCTCGAAAGGAGATATAAAGGCAGACAGTACTCCGAGATTTCAGATGTACTCTTAACGCTGTCGTTTGTGAAGCAGGCTTCAGAGGAGCTACACTGTTATTGATTTGTTTAAATACAATGAAACTGGTTCCTTCTTTAGTCTTATTACCAGTTGGAGGGTCGGTTATGAAACATACACACACACACACACACACACACAAACAGAAAGTAAAAATCCGTCAAATCCAAAAGTTAAGCCATCAATTTCTAGCTTGGTGTTTTGCTGTTAAACGATTTCATGGAAAGCTTTGATCAATATAACTGTAAAGTCTTCCAAATGGGAGCTTATTCCTCTACACTTTCACTTGAATACTGTTCATTAAAAATCAGTATCTCAAAAATGTAAGAACTTGTTCTAAACACTTTTTCGAGCTTTGGTTTTGCCTGCTGATGACAATAAAGGACTAGGATCATGTTTAGGCAATGCAGCAGATGACTGGGGTGGATCTCCAACGTTATGATCCAAAGATTCATTCTCATTGCTCCTCTGGTTCCGAGTTACATTCTTTATGATTCGTAGAGTTTTGGCTCTTAGAATCACCTGTTTAGTATCCCTTAGGACGTTTGCTCAAAGGATTCTCGTGCGACGATGCACCTAGAGTGGGTCCCACGAAGAAAGGCATCCGACAGATACCTCCCCGCAGAGGAAGCATCCGAATGGTGCCCTTTCAGAAGAGGTACTTTATCCGCCACCACACTGAGGACGAGGAGACTCAGTAGTGTCAGAAGAGATGCTCTTTGTTCCTCTGCTTTACTTGGAGGGGTAGTTTGTGATTGCTGAACTGGTGATCATCTGCTGGAGCCGAAATTTTGATACATCATCTAAAGATCTTTGAGGGAAGGTTTTGTTTACATTCCTTCTTGCTCCTCCAAATCCTCGATTAACTCTAAATGTGATCTGATACATGGCTGACGAAATCAGACCCGAGCAATGAGGATGGAACACAGCGAAAGAATCGTTCTGAATTTTATCTAGTAAGGAATGAGCTGTGGGAATCTGTGAACGCAAGAGGAACGTGGAAGTCAACACCGTCATTAGCCTGTGGCCAGATTCCCATCCATAACAGAACTGCATTCAGATACATGGATAAGGAAATGTTTGGTGAACTTTTCAGGCCCTACATTAAGCCAAAACCAGAAAAGCTTCTCAAGTCTGGTTGGTCATAGCACAAGGAAGTAAGTGATATAGAGAATATCCAGATGAAAGCAATGAAAATGGCATCGGAATTAAGAGAGTTGAGTTACAGGGAGAAGCCAGGGACCTTACGATTGTCCATCATGGATGGAAGAGGACGAGGGGTTACCTCTTCCTAGGAAAACCTTACAACTTTCAAACCAGATTGATGACGTAGACATGAACAGTTTTTCAGGAGATGTTGGGATAAAATACCCAAAGGCAGAACCTACGATTAAGAAACAAACTTGCTAGAAAAGATGTAAGGAAATAGTTTTTTAGTTTGGCAAGATTGTGGAGTGCCTACAGAAGCTTAAAGTTGCAAAATAATAGAAAATAATCAACAGGAGAAGTCTTACAGTAGTATAACACCCTTCGTCCTGAACGAATAAGTAATTACAAATAGGTCATTGCACACGCCATGAAGATGGGACTAACGAAAGAAGGTCACGATATGAATATCATCTAGCAGGAAATAAACTGCAGCAATCTGAGTGTGATAATGGTCTTGGGAGTTAACACTTGCAGAATCCGGGTCTTATGTCCACTTTAGGAAAATTGTAAAGGAAACAGATTGTCTGCTAATGTTAGAAGCACATTAAGTTTATGGGTAAGGATATAGTTAATAAACTCTTAGCATCGGACATTAGGCCAAAACTAAGATATACTTCTCAGATCTAGTTACCGGACTTAAAGAACTGCAAAAAAAAAAAATAAATAATGTCTGAAGGAGTACAACAAAGATGATACCAGAAAGCTTAGTTACAATGAGAGGTTATAGTCAAGTAGCTTGTCCATTGTGATAGAAAGAGGAATAAGTTTTGATATAAATACACCATTTAAGCTCTTAAGCCAGTTTGATAACTGAAAGGTGCAAAGACAGAAGGATCAGACCACAACATGAAATTAAGCAAGAAACTTGAGAGAAAAGATGAATAGACGAATTTAACAGTAAAGCAGCAGTGCCTGAATGGAATTCATTCAGTAAGGAAACTGTGAATGCTGGCAGCATACAGAAGGTTCAAGAGATGTGAGCCCTCTAGCGTAGAGCTTCCTCCTCCTACCATGCAAAAATAGGTCATGACATACACACACACCCTGGAACATACTGGATAGGGGTCGGTGTCCGTCAGGCGCTACAACAACCGGGCCACACCTTTCAAGTCTGCCTCGCCAACGGCTGTAACTTGAGGCAATAAACTTTAGAGCTCTTAGCTCTGTTTGCCTTGCCTCCAGGACTCACATAACCTTGTGGAGCAGCGCGCACCCGCACATGCAGAGAAATTGTTTTCAAGCCATTAAGTGAGTCTTTCTCTGGAGGGAGAATGATCGTTACATGGATCACTCTTTGAAGGACATATGGGAGCGAAGAAAACCGAAGAGAAGGTTTTGAAGTTAGAAAAAGAGTCATTGCTTGTAAAGATTATGGAAATGAGGAAAATGAGGATGGGAAAATTCTCTGGTCTTACTGATGAGGGTTGGAGGCAGACGATACGAGACAGACCTCCTCATAACCTCCTCCAGAAGTCTCTCAGCAAGATGAGGCACCATAGACAAAAAAACTACTTACTATTTACTTATATGAAAGATAACTCTGTGGAATTTAATGCTTCACACTGCGAAAAAAGACAGACCTTCTTGAGATGATAATTGCCCTCTGTATCATTATAGGTAGATAAAATCCACCATTGTGGAGGTAAAATGCTGTTAATCAGATGCAATCTGCTTCTTGCTAAGATCCAGAAACTCAAGCACTCCCTCACCCTTTAGATGTACTAAGTACTCCATCTTGTCCATAAAAATGTTTATCTAACCTTTCAAACAAATGTCCTTTCTTGTGAAAAAAAAATCCCTTAGTATGTCGAGAAAAGAGAATCGATCCTTTCATAGAAATGTTCCATCTTCAAGTACAAGGTTATACATTCTAAGGCACAAATATAAGGCCCATCGGGGTTGTCCTGACGGACAATATGCTCCCTCTTAAGTACAATATGCTCCTTTGACTTATAATATGCTCCATCTTAAGGTCTAATATGCTCTCTTGAGGTGCAACATGCTCCATCTCAATCACAGTATGCTCTCAAGAAAGATATGCTGCATCTTAAGGTACAATATGACCCATCTCGATGTTCAATATGCTCTCTTGAGGTCCAGTCTGCTGCATATTAAGTTTAAGAGTCATTATGCTCTCTTGAGGTACAATATACTCCCTCTGAAGTACAGAATACTCTCTTGAGTTACATTTTGCTGCATCTTACACTTCAATATGCTCTCTTGAAGTGCAATATGCTCTTTTGAGGTAAAATGTGCTCTATCTCAAGGTTCAGTATGCTCTTCTGAGGCAATGTATGCTCCCTCTGAAGAACAATATACTTTCTTGAGAAACGGTATGTTCCATCTCAAGTGCAATATGCTCTCATGAGGTGCCATAAGCTCCATCTTGAAATTCTTCTTGTACGGGTACATGATATGTGTCCTTGTGGCGAGAAATATCTGCTAAGCAGAGAGCTCATTTCTTTACTCTGGCACAAAATAATTATTTGAATTATGCATTATGATGGATATCTCTGCCATGAGGCACACAAAAAAAAAATCTTTCTCTTATTACCAGTTATGGAGCGGTTCGTTTTTGTACAATCATTTTCACCTTTGTTGCAAAGTTATTTGATATGCTTAATGCTTGAGATACTAGCTTAATCTAAAGAATTGAACGAAATCAAACATTTTCTCTCTCTCTCTCTCTCTCTCTCTCTCTCTCTCTCTCTTAGATATCAAAAATTTAATTCCGCTCACTCGGCGCTTTGCCACAGATTAAGATCCAAAATCATTTTAGTGTAATGTCAAAATTCTTACAAGAAGCTTTCAGCATTAAGTACTGCTGATATGTCTGGTCAGTGACTGTTGTGCTCTCTACTGATGTAATGTTGCTGGTAGAGGACCCATGAAACAGTGAAACTGCTCCTCCCATCTAAAAAGCATGGAGGTTCTTCGTGTCCAGGCTGAAAGGTAAGAAAGCGACCGAGGTCGTGAGCAGGAGTGGAAACCTGCTAAATGTTGAAATAGATGCCATTTTCCGGAGGTTACATAAGACCTGTTCTTGTACGTTAAAGCAGAACAACCATGAAACTTATTAAGGTAGGAGACCGATCAGCCACCTGATTGAAATCTAAAATGAAATCATAGGTATTGCTATGGTGGTGTCTGGGGTGTGAAACAATTTGTCTCGACACCTCAAAGAGTTGCTCTCCTGCCCGTGGCAAGGTCTCATGTCCTTATTTTTGCCAGTAACACTGCCGCCCATTGCAACATGAAATACAATAACTGACCATCAGTTTTCCACGAGAATGCTCGGAGTGCCGAACTGTGTTTCGCAGACAAACTTTTCTCTGAGTTATCCCAGGCTCCTGAAACTTAAAGATGGCTGCTGAAACACGCTGTCCCTTGTTACATCGAACATCTCTTGTTTATTAGATATAAGGTCAGTATTCGAAGCCCAACAATAGCCGAGTCCAAAGGCTAAACTTGCTGATATTTATGGGTCAATTATCTATTACGCATGGACTAGATTCCTGCTATTTTGAGACTATAAATTATGTCGTAAGAAGTAAGTCACTGCTTTTATGACAGCTATATTTTGTGCATGAAGTCAACCAGTAGAAATTACGAAGAAAACTGGCGGGGTCATATTACTGGACCTGGGTGGATATAATGCTGGTCAATAGCCGCTAAGAATGCTTTCCCTTGGAAGCAAAATGAGTTTTCCTGGAAAAAACATTGCTCCAATTCCAGAACCAAATTCATACTTGGAAGATCTCGCTTTTGGTCTTTAGAAGCCCAGGTGGTGGCACTCAGGGTGAGATATGACGGTAAGGGGCCACGTATTACACTCTTATTCCTTAAAGTCACTTTGTTGTGCCTGGAAGTTGGAGTAGATACCCATGGACGATCGATAGCCATTGTAAGCCAAATACTGGTCTCGGGCAGAAAAGATTGCTGGATATGAGGGTCGAGTTAATGGAGTTCGAGTCCATAGTGGTGGTCTGAGTCAATTTACTGATGTTCGGGAAAAGTAAATGGTCTTTTTGGAAGCATGTCAGTGCTCAGTTTGAGGTGTATTGCGAGATCTTTACGTCCACTCACTGGGAGAAATTTCGTCGGTGGTTTGTTGATGAAACGAAACGAATGGCAGTAAGATGGAAGCTTTCTTTTTTTTTTCACTCTAGGCAGTTATGATTCTGGGTCCAGGCGGATCGATGCTTAGCTATCTGGAGCAAAGGTCAGGGTAACAAGATTTTATTCATGAGGGTTCGGAAGTGCTGTTTCTTGTGTCTAGTTTTTCATTCATCTATCTGTCCATCATTGTTCCCTCGACACATCATCACTGTCCTCCCACCGTTTTCAGTATCCGACCCACATCATGACTTTTCTCCCTAAATAATCACTATCATCCCCATAAGATCCGCACTAAGCCCACACCTTCAGTATCCTCACTACATTATTACCGTTATTCACAAATATTCCTGATCATTCTCATATCCTACTCAATAACACATAAATCTCTGCACTAAACAATTTATATTTCTTTTTACTAAGTAACCCAAAATCTGTATTACTCAATTACCTATGATTTAATTTGATAAACAACCTACAAAATTTTTTTCCAGGTAACCAATAATTTTCTAATAAATGACCCATAGTTTTCTTTACTCAAAAATTCATAATTGACTTTAATTAATAACCCACAATTTTCTTCACACAATAACCGAGGTGTCTTTTGAAAATAAAAGTGCTCTAAATTAAAACAGACGACATAACAAGAAATTAAGCAAGATATTTATCAAAAATACGTAAGGAAATACTTTTATAGTATATGAGTGGTGGACGCAAGGAATAAGATGACTGGGGACATCGTTAACGAAGACAGCATTCAAAGATTTAAAAAGCTGAAGCAGAGAAAGTTCAAGAGATAGGGCCCATCTAGTGTAAATCTCCCTCTCCGTACAGTACAAATAAGTTATTACAATATGCAATTACCTTTGCAGCCAGACACATAGTGACCACACTTGTGCCATGACACCTGGTAAGTATACTTGTACGTACACCTGTACCACACCTGGTGAGTACTACTGTACCATCATACATGATACGCCTGTACCATAATTCCTGTACCACCAAACCTGGTGACCACGCCAGTACCACAACACATGGTGATCACACTTGTACTATTACACCCGATGACCACACATGTACTGTCACACCAGGTAACCACACCTATAACACCACAACTGGCGTCGTCACATATGCCACCACACCTAATGACCACATCTGTACCATCATACCTGTTGACAACACCTAATAACCACATCAGTACAATGACGCCTGTTGACCACACCTGATAATCACATCTGTATCATCACACTTGCTGACGTCCCTAAACCATCACACCCAATGAAAACATTTGCGCCGGCACAGCTGGTGATTACTTATACACCTGGTGACCATAACTATACAATGATATCTGGTAACCACACCTAAGCCACCACACCTGTACTAAACCAACACCACCATTCCTGGTGACCATACCTAAACCGCCATATATCTAGAAACCACAGCTCTATCACCATACCTGATGACTGTACCTGATCAACAAACCCATACCATCACACTTAGAAACCACCTTTGTATCATCATACCTGGTGACCACATCTATACCACCACATTCGGTGACCATACCTGTACCACGATATTTGGTGACCACAACTATGCCACCACACCTGAGGCTCAGTTGTGGTAACATTTCTCAGAAGTAGAATATTTCACATCCTTCCCCACGAAATACCAAGCTCAGTAGTACACTGCCTGTGGCTTTACAAGTCACAGATTCCATTAGCACTCAGCCTCCCTTTGGCTAATGACAACCGTTCTGTAAACAAGACAAACAAGGGGAAACTGAAGACTGGTAAACCGGACCTTTTATAAGTTCCGGACATTCGGGGGAGGAATAGCTATTTCACGACAACAATGCGGGATATATTTTCGGAGATTCTGTGTAGGGATGTGTGGTGTCACGGGCAACGTTAAAACGTTTCTCGGATTTGGTGAGTGTTGCACGGATACTGGAATCTATCACGGTGTATTTTAGTCTCGATGAGATAAGATTCAATTATCCATAGGCATTGAGGGTTAATTCAGGTGAGAGAAATGGCTAGGGTTCTGTGTTCCTTGGTACAGTCAACGATACAGTCAGGATGAGTATTCATATTTATATTCATGCTGAGTTTGGATCATAAGAATAGTGCTTAAAAAGATATGGCCAGTAGATGGTTAGGTGAATGGTTCCTGGCAATATCCCTCACCACCCCATCCATAAACAAATTAGATAGCCGTGGTGACATCACACAACCCTGCAGTAGACCAGCCTTCCCCTGCAACAACTCACTCTCCTCTCTCTCTACCCGTACACTCGCCTTACAACTATGATAAAGACTTCTCACTGCTTGTATCAGCTTTCCTACCAAACCATATATTCTCAAAACTTTCAATAAGACATCTCCGTCAACCATATCATATGCTCTCGCCAGATCCATAGACGCCACGTACAAATTCATCTACTTCTCTACGTTTTTCCCATATGCATTCTTTGAAACAGATATCTGATCCACGTATCTTTTCCCATTTCTGAAACGACATTGCTCCTCCCAGATCTGTTACCCTCTATATGTCTTTACTCTCTGAATCACTATTTTCATATACAACTTATCAGAGACACCCAATAATCTTATACCTCTGTACGTAATTTGAACACTCATCTTTAACCCAATACCTTTATAAAATGGAACTATATATGCATTCCGCCAATCCTCAGGCACCTCAACACGATGCATACATATTCTAGAAATCCTAAGTAACCAATCAACAACACCATCACCCTTTTTACTCAGAAATTCATACCATCCACTTTAGCCGCCTTGCTAATATTTCATCTTACACAAGGCTTTCAAGACCTCTTCTCGCTCAACCAAACTCCATGCATTTCTCACTTCGCATACCACCCCGAGCCAAACAACCTATATATGCCACTCTATCATCAAACACATTCATCATTCCTTCAAAATACTCACTCATCTCCTCCTTACTTCATCACTACCTGCTACCGCTTTATGTTATGCCTCACCTTCCTGATCTTCCGTCCTCTCCAAAGCAAACATAACAAAGCCACATGGACCATAAAGAATAATGCACTCAGAACAGTCGTCACTGATTACCTAGTAACTATACACACTCAACACCTATACAGTGAAACAAAGACTCTTCCACTACAGTCTCACTTCAACGTGTTTGGCACCCAGGTCGATGCAGCAGCAGTTGGTCTCCCCCAGCCAAACCACTCCATGACTAACCACCGTTCCCAGATCAGAAATAAATGTTTACCTGTTTCTCAAACTTAAGCATCTTTTAGCCACAGATTCCCCTCTCCCCTTTCATAGCGAATTTAACACTGACAAAACAAAAACAAACTAAAATACTTACCCGACCTCCCAAACACACCTTAACTCCCCCTCATTAGACATATACCCGTTAGGAACCACACACACTCCCCATACAAACTCAAGTCACACTCTCCCGTTTACGCTCTGGACATCACCCATCACTACAACACAGTAGGCAGAGTTTCATCAAATCCAAAGACCATGTATTTTTTTACTTATATTATGATTAGTTATTATATACAATATTCATAATGTTAGAAGGTAGACACTAAAGAGAGCAGTGTATGATGGGAGACATAAATTATTTGCTTCACTTACATTACATGAATAGATCAGATCAGAATTAATTTTGGGAAACTGGGATGATTACGGCCAAAGATTGGATTTACGTTTTCGACTTTATTCACGAGAGGCTGAATACCTGAACCTCTACTCTTAACGATGTTGATCCTAAGTGGAATGGTAGAACCCGTTCATGTGAAAATGTTACACCTTACCATAGTTGTCGAGGCTTTTGTAGAAAGATGACAGAAATTTTTTTCTCTTGATGCATTAATGAAATAATCTTATTAGCATACGATATGCTCAAAGTATTATACCAAGAAAGATGAAATTCATCAAAGAAATTTCTCCAGACGAAGCTCAGCAGGTGATGCTATACATGAGGAGGCAGGACCAGAGGGAATGAATTTCTAAGGATCAGTGTAGGAGTTAAAGATCGCTGGCCCATGTCGTCCATCACCTCACCTTTAGAGACAGGAGCTTGGCTCCCTGAGCAGAACGACTCGACTCTTGAGCACGATGGCATGACCCTTGGTATGATGGCCTGGATCTTACACCTGACTCAAAGGCTAAACCATCACACCCAAAGGTCGTGCCACTGTGTGTTCAAGTATGGCACTGTCGTGATCCATGGCTGTGTTGTTGTTTTCAAGGGTCGTCACGTCACTCCCCCAGGGGGGTCGTACTGGTTCATTCAATGGTCATACCATCATGCTCAAGAATTACACCACCATACTTATGGATCCTGCCATCATGCCCGAGGTTCATACTGCCGTGCTCATGGGTCGTATCCTCCTACTCGGGTCTCGTACCGTCTTAGTTCTAAGGTGTCCTGACGCTGAACTTCATCCATTACTACTGTAGATCTGGTCTATGTCTCCTTCCCTCATTTTAACATAAGACCATTTGAGCAGCTTCATTTAATTTTATTACATATTGCCTAGAGGTCTGCTGCCATGACATTTACGAACCACTCTGATTTCATTACTGCTAGTCATTTATTCATTTCCTTCTTCTGTTTCACGTTTTCCCTATTTTCATCAAAAATATTGTAATTCCTTCCCATCATCAGAATTCTGGTATCTTCATTCTCACTAAGATGAAAATTATTATATTTGTCTAAAATCCAGACAATATTTTCATTTTCATCTCTTCAATGGAGTCTCTTCTTCTTCTTCTTCTTCTTCTTCTCATGACTTTCCCAATATCCTCTAGACCTATCCCTTCCCCGCTCTTAATTTTTGTTTCTTGAACCCTGATTCAACAAAGACTCAATTGTTAAGGTGAACAGGAATTCTTGAGTCTACCAGAAGTTATTATATCAACTAAGAATTACCACCAATCATCAGGGACAAGACTACCATTAAAGGATGCAAGTCATTCACACTGTGTTGGTGATGATGGATACTTCGGGCCTTCGTGTGATAGCCTTAATTATCTTAACAGTTAATCATTAGGGACTTTTCTTAACATGTCATTAGTTCTCCCAAAGTCAAAGGGGAATATTTCCCAGTTTGTAGTATATTCGGCCATACGTCACTTGTGACTGAGGGCCATTTCTCTCAGCTTAACTGTATGTAACTTTATTGCCTCTAATGTCCTGAGGACTACAGCTTCTAATTTTTCACGGGGTCACACCGTCGTCTGCTCCACTGATGGATGATTGATTGATGAGGAGGGTCGCCGGTGGATGGGGAGCACCAGAATTGTGGAGAAGAGGTGATGGGTCGCGATGTTGAGGATAGGGAATCATGGGAATTGAAGAGACACAGGAAGGGGTGATGGTCTGTGGAGGTGATGATGGGATGGGTGATGTGGAGAAACATAATGGGATGATGGAACTGTAATGGAGTGTGTGGAGACAGAGGAGCGGGCGGGGTGTCAGTGAGGTGAAAGGAGGACTGGCAGGATGATAACCTAGCTGGCGGTAGGTTGGTGAAGAGTATGGGGGGAGGAGCTGGGGAGGAGGGAGTCGGAGCGATGTTGGGGATGGGGGAGCGGAAGGGGAAAGGAGGTGAGGTGTGGAGGAGGAGGAGGAGGGGTACGGTGAGGATTAGGGAGCAGGAGGCAGGAACTGCTGATGTGTGAGGCGTGGCGGGGAGCGGGGACCGGTAAGAGGATCATAGTAAACATAAAGAGGGATCTATAGGACTGAATGCCAGGATTCTAACGACATAGAAAGGTTCTCCGTGTAGTGTTGTGGGGCCAGGCTTACTGAGTGAACTGTGAGGAAATTCGGCACCTGTTGGACCCTTCGGTAAGACGGTGAATCCAGAAGAAGGAAGATTTTGAGACAGATCTTTCAGCTGCCGTAAAGGAAATATGACACTGGGCAGTTCTTTAAGCTGCCATAGGAAACAAATGACACAAGTTGCAGACTGTAGGACTCGATGTAGAGGGATATGATAATTGATCACTATTTTGCTTACAATTTCACCATTCTTTGCTGTGTGTGTGATTGAAGAAATGATAGTCGTTGCCCTGACCCTAAGGGTGCGGGTCACAGGCAGAATCATCATACCATATCTTGCTCTAAAGTCGTGTCCCTCTGTGGTGCTCAAAGATTGTACAGTCGTCCTCATGGTTCGTGCTGCCGTGTTGAAGGCTCCGGGAGAGGTGACAGGCCTGTAGTCAGTCGGGGAGCAATAATGGTGTCGTGGCTCGTGGAACAGAGTGGCAGGTCTATGTTAGGTCTGGGTTCTGTCAAGGTGTCGAGTTCACTCAAAACTCTACTTAAGACTGTTCAGTAGGTACATACTCCAGCGGCTTTAACAAACCTCCTGAGTAAAAAAGGAAAAAAAAAATAATTAACACAGGTGTAAGAACACCATCGTGACATATTTTTATTCATGGGACTGCAGCGCCTCATTTCACTAAAGTATGAAATATGTTGATATGTTGGTTGCTGCGTGGAAACAGTTGGTATCCGTGACTCGTAGTTCACTATAGTCTCTCCTGCCAGCGCTGGTCCTCAGTGCTCTACAGAGTCTCGGGTCCAATTTGAGTAAAGGCAAACGGAGACAGATGAAGCAAAAGAGGTATGTTAATACTTTTTTTTTTATGTTGAAGGCTCCAGTCACGGACAAAAGTCCACATCAAGGCCGGGCCCTAATTGAAATAT
>JAYMFT010163826.1:0-12372 GCA_038088735.1 Panulirus argus | reverse complement strand
CCAACTAACTTGTCCCTCAACCCTGCTGAACCTAATAACCTTGCTCTTATTCACATTTACTCTCAGCTTTCTCCTTTGACATGCTTTTCCAAACTCAGTCACCAACTTCTGCAGTTTCTCACTTGAATCAGCTACCAGTGCTGTATCATTGGCGAACAACAATTGACTCACTTCCCAGGCCTTCTCATCCCCAACATACTGCATACTTGCCCCTCTCTCCAAAATTCTTGCATTTACCTCCCTATCCACCCCAACAATAAACAAATTAAACAACCATGGGGACATCACACACCCCTGCTACAGACCAACTCTCCCTGGGAACCAACCACTCTCCTCTTTTCCTACTCGTACACATGCCTTACACCCTTGATAAAAATTTCTCACTGCTTCAGGCAGCTTAACTCCCACACCATATATTCTTAAGACCTTCCACAAAGCCTCACTATCAACCCTATCATATCCCTTCTCCAGATCCATAAGTGCTACATACAGATCCATCTGTTTTTTGTAAGTATTTCTCATATAAATTCTGCAAAGCAAACACCTTATCCACACATCCTCTCCCACTTCACTGATTACTCATATATGAAAAGAGCTCTTAGTTTAACATTTCTTTAAATAAACTTCTGAATCTCTTTTGAATTTGGAGACTGGAAGACAAAAGCAAATAAGTAACAGTCTTTTAAAGAATTATGTAGAAATTCTCTTTCAATCATCTATTATGATTATAGTTTGTCATGTTCATTGCATCCTGATGTATCTTAGAAAAGTCTGGAGCATTACTAGTGATTGGAAATAGATTTGAAAACTTAAGAAGTTGTAAAAAAGAAAAATGCTTATTTCACTTATCTAGCTTCTATATTGGCCTAAGCCATTATAGAATTTAACAGTATAAAAATGAAGCTCTGCATTGCAGTACTGCTAACCCATTGATATGTTCCAAGGTACATAAAACTGATTATGATGCACATTCCAGGCTTCACAACACAATGCCAACCTTGAAGTATGTTGAAAGCTCCATCACACTGATCATGATGCATATTCCAGACTCCACTATACAGCTCTTACCTTGAAATTTGTTCCAAGTTCCAAAACACATACAGCTCTTACCTTGAAATTTGTTCCAAGTTCCAAAACACTGACCGTGATGCATATTCCAGCTCCATGAAAAATAGCCTATCATGAGGTAGGTTTACAGAATCTCATCACACTAATCTCTTATGTGTTCCAGGTCCCACAATGCAAAACCAACCTTTAAAAAGATTTAAGGCTCCTATAAAGCATGTTGTTGACATTAGCAGCCCAGGGTTGTAGTATCATCCTGACAGGATTTTTGAAGAGATGCATGTAACAGTCATACACCCAAATGTTAATAGACTGTAGATAGCAAGACCCCATGCAAATATTATCATCCTGACTTAGGAGTGCAGAAATGGTGCCTAGAGCCATGTCACACCCCCTGTATCATTAGGTTCTGGACCATACCTGCCCAGGTCAGTACTATGTCTGGACTTAGGAGTGTGTTTTGATACCCAGAACCATCTTACATTCTCCATGTCGGTAGGTTGTGGACAGCAGCTGCCCAGGGAAGTACTTCTGTCCTGACTTAGGAGTGCTGAAGAGATGCCGAGAACCATCTTACACCCTCCATCTCAGTGGGTTTTAAACAGCAGCCACCCAGGGAAATACTACCATCCTGACTTAGGATTGTTGAAGTGATGCCCGGAACAATTTTACACCCTCTATGTCAGTAGGTGGTAGACATCAGCTGCCTGGAGGAGTACTACTCTCCTGACTTAGGAGTGTTGAAGTGATGCTTAGAACCATCTTATATTTTCTGTATCAGTAGGTTGTAGACTGCAAGTGCCCATGAAAGTCTTACCATACCCACTTTGGAGTGCTGAAATGATGCCCTGAATCATCTTACACTCTGTGTCAGTAGGTTGTAGACAGCAGCTGCCTATGGAAGTAATACCTTCCTTAGTTATGAGTGCTGAAGTGATGCTTGGAGCCATCTTACATCCTCTGTGTCAGAAGATTGTACTCTGTAGCTACACATGGAAATACTACCATCCTGACTATGGAATGTTAATGGGAATCCAGGAACCTTGCTCATTCCATTATGTCAGTAGGTTATTGACAGCGGTCACCCAGGAAGAACCACCATCCTGACTTGGGAGTGTTGAAGTGGTGTCATAAACCATCTGGTTCTAGTTTCAGAATCATTAAAACTAAGGGACTAGGCTAATCTGAACACCTCCCTCATGCACCATGTGCCTCTTATCCTCTTTTTTACTTCCTGCCTTCAGTGTCTTTCTCTTCCCCTTCCTTATCTGTAAGAATCACAAAATTCAAGGTGATTTAGAATGAGGAGCTAGGGAGTGTGTAGGGTTGGAGGCAGGGAAATAAAGTGGAAGTTTTACATTACTTCTCAACGTCACACCCTCTCTCAGCCAGCCAGAATATAGTGTATGAATGAACAGAAGAGAACCCAATGGAATTTAATGAAGAAAAATTTGTGCAGAAAATTCATTAAGTGATTAATAGTATAACACTAACTTCCCAGAAAGGCCCAACAGGGAAAAAGATTGTAAGTGAAGAAAACATCAAAGATCTAGGAGTTATCATAAATGAGAAACCTGAATTCATGAAGCGCATTGATAAGATGGTGCTGTCAAGCTTATTGGATGTAGCCAGCTTCCTGAGTGCTGTAGGAGCCTCATATGAGGGATCCTGGAGCAGGAACAAAGCTGCAAACAAGAAGAAAAAGAGCACTCACAAAAATCACCAGTTGCTTATTAACCATAAACAATCAGTACACACACAACAAAACAAAAGTACTCCCTATACAGTCTCCCTTCATTATGCTCAACATTTATCTTTGAAAGAACACAACATCCCTCTTACCTAACCCACTACTAAACCAGCCGCCAACCCTCCATTGGAATTGAAAAGCTTATCCATGCTTTAGAGTCATACAACCCACACTCACTGGAAAAAAAATGACTGACAAAACATACACACATTGTAATGACATGACAAGCCCTCAACAATCACCCTCCCAATCGAGTCTTAAACTCCACTCCATAGGCATGTTTAAATTACACTTTCTCATCTGCATTCTGAACACCACCTATATCCCCAATATAACAGATTTCAAATTAAACAGACCAGGTAAATAATAATACATTAATTAATAATTATTGAAAAAATTAAAGATGAATTGAAAAATCTCAAACACCACACCATGCACATTTCATATCACACTTGGTTTTGGTAGTGTGGGGTATACTCACTTGGTTTCGGTCTCAGTCTGCCACAAGCTATTGTGTGGTCAGGTTGTTTACAGAGAATTGTGACTTTATTAAATAATTTTGCAATCCTTACAATTCAAAATGGCATCAAGTGATAGAGGAGTTAAAAGAAATCTTGTGAACTGTATATTGTATCAAAACATGGTTACATTCGATTTAATGGAGTTTCGGCATTAATGGACACCCCTCCCCCTATTAGTCCATTAAATCAAGGGATTACTATACTGCTTCAAAATATCGCAAGACTCATCATGCCCATGACAATGAACATTTACTTCTCAGCTGTTGTGCACTCTCTCCACACAAACACACATCACCACACTTCTTGACCCATGGTCCCACCCAATAGATGTGACCATCTCCTGAGCAACACAGGAGCCCCAAAATAGGGGATCCCGGGACAGACAGATCAATAATCACCTATTTGTAATTACCTTGAACTGAATGGGAAAGCAGTTGTACACTTGTGATGTCCCATGTTTTGAACACTTTATTATCATACAACCTCTTAAATTTATGTATGCTGTCTGCATTTACCATGTCCTCAGTCAATCTGTTTCATTCAGCCACCACTCTCATACTATGAAAGTGCTTCTTTACATCCTTATATACAATTTTTTTTTCTAAATTAGTTTCATGTTATGTCCTCTGGTTGCTCTATCCCTACATCTCTGAAAGAAATGTCCACAACTCACTTTGTCAATATCTTTTAAGAATTAAAAGTTGTGATCATGTCACCCCTCACTCTCCTCTCTTCCAAGGTGTGCATATATAAAGCATCCAGCCTTTCCCTGTAACTTAGCTCTGGTAATTCTGGTACCATCTTTGTTGCCTTCCTCTGGACCTTCTATTTGTGCTTCATTATCTGTGTTGACCAAACCTGAGTAGCATATTCTAGTTTTGGCCTTATGTAGGATATGAATAGGTTGCTAAATATTTGCTTATCTATAAACTTAAAAATTATTCTGATATTTGTTAAGAAAAGGTTTGTCTCCTTAACTGTTCTCCTAATATGGGACTCTGGTAACAGGTTAGGGAGGATGTGTATTTCCAAGTCCTTCTCGCACACAGAACCCTGAGCTTATTCCCTGTTAAGTAATGATCATATTAAGGCCATCTTTCACTTTGTCCCATCCTCATTGCTTTACATTTGCTTGGTTTGAATTTTATCAACCACGTTTCAGACCAACTTTAGAGTCTGTTTAGGTTCCCTTGTTTTTCTATTGCAATTTTCCTCACCTTTCACCTCCCCAGGAACTTTGCATCATCTGCAAACATATTTAGGTAGAATTCCAAACCATTATGCAAGTCATTAATATAGATCAAGTAGAGTAATGTTCCCAGAAACAAACCCTGTGGAATTCTGCAGCTCACCTCAGACCATTTGGAAAAAGCTTCTCTAACATGTCCCTTGTTCCCTCGTACTGACATAATCTTCTATCAGTTGTAGGAGTTCCCCCTTATTCCTGTTTGGTGGTCTAGCTTCTTAATCAGCTTCCTATGTGGTACAGATGCCTTCTAGCAGTCCAGATACAGACAATCAACCCAGCCTTTCTTTTTGTCCAGGACTGAGTATCGAGGCAAATAATGAGTGGTATGATAATATCTTTCTTGTTAAGAGACAGAAAGCTAATGATGAAAATTTTCATTGTGTATAGAAGAAGCAAAATTGAATACTGATGCATTGTATGGTCACCAAGTAAACAACCTGAAATAAGTGCATCAGAGAGAATTCAGAACACTTCATAAAGAAGATCAAGGGAATAGAACACATGAACTATTATGAGAGTCTGAAAGAAAGAGAACTCTGTGGTTAGAAAAAACAGTAAGATATATGAAAAGCTTTGCTTAGCAAAAAGGCAAGGGTATCAAAAATAAATTCATGGATCTAAAAGCATTTCAATAAGGAAGAAACAGAATTATGAAGTCTGCAATGATACCTTAGAATGTATCAAAAGATATAAAACAAATATATACAAGAGTCTAGCAAAAAAATTTGGAAAGAGTATTCAATGTACTACCATGAGAAAAAAGGAATGCATGAGACAACTAGAGGAACATTTAAAAGAAAACTTGATACCTGATTGAAAACAGTTCCAGATAAACTCAGGATTGATAATGATGGAGCATGTGTGTAGCAGAGAGAAACATACTTTTCCTCAGGCAAGATATATGGTTCGGATGATGCACTAGCCTTGCTTGCTGGCAAAATCTCATTATAGGTACTCACAGGAAGATAGGTTCTCCATTTTTGTTTATTCTTGTTTACTTTGCTTCATTAAATTGGGACAAGGAAGGTAGAAAGAAGAGGAAAGTCTTCTCTTCTATATTCGTTTGAGTGCCTGCATGTTTCTCTGAGGGCCTAGTCCTAATGAGGACCTTTGTCCATGACTGGAGCCTTGATTTGAAAAAGTATGATAACTTGAGGCATGTTCACAATATCGCTCAGGCCATGAGGAGTATTCTGGGCTCCTTAATACAGTACTGATTTTGACACTTCCAAACACCAGAAATTAGCATTGACTTGAAGCATGTACCAGTTAACATAACACTGACTTGCATATGGTATATTTTAGGTCCCATGACATAACACTGAACTTGAAACATGTTCCATGCCCTACAACATGACACTTGCTTAAAAAACTGCTTCACATTTTACAGAATAACATTTGCATTAAAGCATATTTCATGCCTCCCAACATGACACTTGCCTTGAAGCATGTTTCATGGCCTACAACATAACAGTCACCTTGAAGCAGGTTTCAGGGTCCACAGCATGATACTCACCTTCCTGGAAGAGTCACTGCTGGTCTCTGTGTTATGGAAGATCCTGGAGAAGGTCCAAAGCCGCCAGACAATGAGGGAGTTCATGACAACAATGAGGATGAAGGGCAGGAACACCATGAGGATGAGGTCTGCCAGGGATAGTACGGCCATAACTCGCTTGTACTCTGGGTAGAAGCCACAGTCTGCTATCTGTCAAGTATGCAACCCTCTGGTATTATGGCCTCACTAAGCTGTCATACCCAAGGGTTGTATTGTTGGGCTCAAGAGGCATATCATCATGCATATTTGATTAAGGTCAGATGGCAGAGTTAAGTGAGACTAATATCCAAGTACCAAGGTCATGAGTTGGGAGAAGACTTGGTTAAACTGCTAAAAGTTGCCAACATTTTCATAGTAAGTGAAAAAATAGTTTTTATAATTAACACTAACATTGCTAAGAAGAAAACATACAAGGTCAAATAAGTCACTTGAACTATCTGAAAAATTTGCCAGAGTTTTAGAGGAATGTCAAGTTAAGCCAGTTCATGGCATTTTGATTTAACGAATTGTTAGTCAGGCATTGAACCAGAATCATGAAAAACAGCTGTGGTAACAATAATTAACACAAAAGGTGTTAGATTTTTAGTTAACCTCTGAATATTGCAGGTACAACTTGACATATCTGAGAAAATCATTTGAATCCATTATAGCAAAATCAGTAGGTGCATATCTTAATAATCATGATTTAGGAATTCAGAACATAGCTGCACTATTGGAAAAGCATGTTTAACAAGTGTTCTTCTCTACTTAAGTGTTTTTGAATAATTGACAATGGCTAGAATCATGAGATTATTTTCTTGACATAAGTACAGTATTTGACAGTGTCACGCTTGAGAACTGAGTAAGAAAAGTAGCAGGTCAAAGTACAGGAGAGGAGGTACAAAATTGGAGGTCAGCATTAATGGAGTGGAAAAGGAGTGGGGTCCATTTATCAATGAAGTGCCTCAGGATTTGGTTCTAGAGAGTGGTCCAAGAAAAGGTTATCTGCATTATAAGCTAATACTGTGGCAGAAACAGGATAGCAAAGCAGAAGGCACCTCCCCACCCATGTTTTTCCAGCTCAAATGTTGGGAGGAAAGATTAGAAAAAATAAGGGGGAAGTATACTGCCATGGAAATTTTATAGGAGGCAAGGCAAGGGATTACACTAGTGCAAGGTCAGTTATCAAAGTACTTTAATAAGTTCAAAGATCAAAATATCTTAAGGACATACATTAAAGAAACACAAGGTTGAGGAAAAATTAACAATTTCTGGTTCATTGTAACAAAATATCAGGGATCAAAGTTCTGGGTCATTGTAACACAATATCAGGGATAAGAGTTACTAGTTCAGAGGTCAAAGTAACACTGTCAGGGGGTCAAAGTAAGACAAAGTCAAAGTGTCAAAAGTAACACAAGGTTAGGGATCATGTTAACAGAAGTTTTTAATTTTTTTACCAACTTTAAATTGATTTATGAGTTGACCAATAGGTACAGGTGTGCTACACCCTGAGGTACACTTACATTGGCAGGTGTACCATAGATAACCAGCAGGTACAGATAAGATACTGCATTGGCTACAACAATGATGCAGATGGCGCACTTGGCCCGGCCCACAGTACAAATGGTGGACCGCCGCAGTGGGTACTGTACTGCAATGCACCGCTCCAAGGTGTAAGCCACCGTCAACCTGCCAGACAGGAGGCCTAAATCAGAATGGTTATTTCTACATAATGTTGGTTTAGTTGTCTGTGTGGATAGTTTTTCCATTTGAAGATGGGATAGTTGTCAGAGTGAATGGTTATTTCCATGTGAAAGTGGGTATTTACCCTTGTGGGTGGTTATTTCCACATGAAGGGAAGGTAGATGTCCATGTGGGTGATTACCTTGTGGTACATTAGTATTATGTGTGGGTGATAGTTTGCACATTTAATTTGGTTAGCTGTATGTGCAACATTCTCAATACAATAGGTTTTAAACCCTGTACATTATACTATGATCTTGGTTGACCCACTTGTTATCTATTTGTATTGTAAAGTTCAGGAAGAGAATTTTACACTGAGGGGCCCCCCATCTGAACTTTTTTTACCATCAAGTAGACTTTTAAACATTCACCATTTCCTTTAGTCTATTCCAGCCATCCACTACCCTTACATTAAAACAAAACTTCTTTACATCCTTTCTAACAAGCTGTTTGTCATGGCCTCTGGTTATTTTGGTGCAGCATCTGTCAATGTGTCCAACTGAATCAGAAAATGAGCTCTTGAATCAAGTCACCCATTCCCTTGGCCTCTCATTGTAACTCAGCTCTCTTAATTCAGGTACCAACTTGGTTGCCTTTTTCTGAACTTTCTCTGTTAAATCGTTTTGTCTTTTAAGAGGTATAATGCAGTTTTGGTCTAATATATGTTGTGAACTACTTGCTCTTGGCCCTATACTTTGACCCCTTCTGATGTATGCTATCCTAACCAAACCACAGGTGACTTACCAGACGCTAATGCTGTTGGTGGTGGAGCCAATAAAGTTGATGAGCTTGCAGGCGGGGGCTGAATCGAGGATTTCCAACCTAAGGGCAGTGAAGGCATCATGGTGCAGGAGCCAGCGCAGCAGGAGGAGGAGGAGGAACACAGTGTCTGAAGCAGCCATGGCTGCCAGGAAGAATGATGAGGAACGTCGTCGGAGACGTGTCCTGAGGAACACCGCCCCACTGATCACATTCCCCACTACACCTGCTGGGCAAGGCCAGGATCATTCATTCCAGGTTTTGGATCTAATTGTGATACATAGGAAACATATCCTAGGGTATAGTGTTTTACCTTTATACAAAGGCTTCCCATTTCTTTTTATTCTGGTAGGATATCTCTTCTCTGTCCTCTTAAAAAAGGAAAGAAAAAAGAAGTAGTTTGTTTAATGCAAGTTTCGTAATGATACTATTATTTAGTCATAATTGTGTTCCACTTAACTGGTTGGACATCATGAAGATTGATAGGACATATCAATCGACTTCTCGTGGTGATTCTCAAATGAGATATGCAGAATTATAATCCTTGATCATTCACTGTTTGCAACACATCAGCTTTTTTCTAAGAGGAACTTACACTCTAACACTTAAAGATGAGTTCTTCCTCAAAGAAAATGGTGTCAAAGATTTTATTATTTTCATTATACTGTATTAATGGCCTTCTGTAACTATGAAAACACAGGCAGTGCAAACAAAATTATACATGTTCGCACATTCAAACAGACCTAGAATAAAACTTGCAGCACAGATGCATGACATGGAGTATGTCATTCAGAGTGGAAATATATTCGGCTAAATGCATGTTACTGTGAGAAGTAAGGAATGGTAGTTGCTAAATCAAAAGGAGGAAGTGAAACAAAGATTGAAACTGTTTTGAAGAACTGGTGAACTTGAGGGAAGGTGAGGCAGCAGATGTTACATGAATGGGTATGGAGGATGGAAGGAAGGTACATTTGTAAGTGCAAGAAGGAAGGTAAAAAGGGGAGATAATGAAGCTGAAGATAGAAAAGGCACCTGGAGTGAATGGGATTCAGGCTGAAATGCTGAAATATAGAGGAGAAAGTGTGATAGAGTGGATGCTTTTGATATGTAATTTAGCATGGAAACAGAGGGTTGTGCTTAGGACTTCTGTGAAAGCTATTATTGTTCATTTATTCAAAGGTAAATGTCCTAAGGATGTATGTATAAATTACAGGGGAATAAGTCTGTTAAGTATAGCAGGAAAAGTGTATGCAGAAATGTTGATTGATAGAGTGATAGAAGTGACTGAATGCAGAATATGCGAGGAATGGGGGTTTTAGGAAAGGTAGGGGATGTATGGATCAGATTTTTGTAGTGAAGATGACTGTGGAACAATGTTTAGCAAAAGGTGAGAAGTAGTATGCAGCTTTTAAGGATCTGGAGAAAGCATATGTCAGAGTAGAGTGGAATGCTTTATAGAATGTGTTAAAGATATATGGGTGGGGTACAACTGTTGGGTGATGTAAATGCCTTCTATAGAGGAGCAAAAGCATTTGTAAGAGTGGATGGAGAGTTTAGCAAAAGTTTCACTATGCATGTGGGTGTGAGGCAGGGCAGTGTTATGTGAGAGTGGTTTTTCAACATGTACATGGATGGAATGATTAGAGAGATGAAAGCAAAACTTGGGAAAGATGATACAAATGTATAGTGTGGCAGTGAGGTATGATGGCTAGTGACAAGCCTGTTTGCAGATAATACTGTATTATTGTTTGCTGAGAGGGATGATGAGTTGCAGTAGGTTATAAGTGTGTCTTATGATGAATGTAAGCAGCATAGGTGATTAAAGTAAATGCAAGTAAAAGTAAAGTAATGGTGTTTGAAAGGAAACAGAGTGACAGTATAGATTTTGGAAAACCCTATAGAGTGAAAGAAGAAAGTGTACTAAACCGTGTTATAGATATGATTGGAGAAAGACTAGAAGAGGTGAGAGAATTCAAGTATGTAGGAGCTATCTTAGGTAAGTATGTTGATATGGAAGGAGAGAACAGTATAGGGTAAAAGTCATTGGGTCCCTTAACAGAAATGGGCGGAGATGTAAGTATGGAAGTGCAGAAAGGATTAAGGGACAGCATACTCCTCCCAACCCTGACCTAACCAGCAAAAAACATGGACATGGCATGAGTCACAGGGGTCAAGAATACAGACTGTGGAAATGAGCTATTTGAGAGGAGCATATGTTATAACTAGATGGAATAAAGAAATAAATAAGGGGGTTTATGAGAGATGTAGTATGGCAGGGACTGCAAAGGGAATGAATCAAGGAGAGGTAGAGTGGGGGAAATATAATACTTTGAGATGGTTTGGGCATGTGGAAAGAATGCAAGACTGGGAGTTTACAAGGATAGTGTATGATAGTGCAATAAAGGGTTTGGTGTGACAGAAAAACTGCCTGTGACATGGGAAAATAGAGTTGAAGAGCACTGGAGGGAGAGAAAGGGTGGAAGAATGCGTGGACTGGTTAATGCGAGGGAGGCATGTATGGACAGGGATAAGTGGGGACACTTAATGCCATGGCCTCCCCCTTGATGGTAGTTCCGAGAGGGAACAGGCTTCCGAAATATAGATAGATAGTTAGCGTCTAGCATTCATTACAAGAAAATTTAGAGATGAGTCATGTGTGAGATGGAGAGAGAGTGAATTTGCGGATTGAATGCCATTAGCCCACGTGTTGGTGAGACAGAAAGAGGAGACAGTACCCTGGGCCAAGGAAGGGAACTTGACAGCCACTGATGTGCTGGTTCTCTGTTCTGCTGTCACTAACCTTCCTGATACATAGGGGGTAGCACCTCTTTCGTGGCAGCCTGCCACCTACTGCCTAGAGAGAAAGAGAGTACTTACGTACTAACGATGAGATATTGCCAAAAGGCAGAGCTAGCCCATATTGGTTACCAGAGGATTATATAGGAACAGAAAACAAGTTGTGAGTTACGTGTTGTCAGGTGTGTGTGAGATGGAGAGACTGTATGTTTTTGTTCTGAAAACCAGTGGCCCAGAGAGAAAAAAAAATGGCTACATAGACCAAGGGAGTAACACTTCACAGCCAACCCAACGAAGTGCTGGTTCACTGCAAAGTCATCACTGACCCTATGAAGAATACCCAGTTGGGTAGTACCCACAAAGTGGGTTGCAATGATATGGCTCAGCAACTTACTAGTTGTGCAAGTTACATTCTTGCCACCACATTCAATTTTTGTGGGATTTACCTGTGTGATAAACGCATTAGTAATACATTGATATATATGCCAAGCTAATGGGTTGCTTTATTAATGAGATACCAGACTTGGAAGTAAGCAGTCCATATATATCAGTACCTGGAGAAGTCTTTGGGAATATTCTAACCCCACAATCCAGGCTGGGCCCAGGCTGCTGGGTTGGGTCATTGGCACCAAGCTGATGGAAGCCCCAGCCAGCATTTCCTCGGGGTAAATTCTACATTGTATATACTTAATTTCAGCTTTGCAGCTTGGTTCTGTGATTACCCAAACAAAGTACTATAACATGAAACAAGGGAAAAATATTTATGATGGGGGGCTATGACCCCCCCCCCTGGCTATGCCAGTGCAAATGACCTGACAGACCAAAAGGCTGTTAGACTAATGAACTCTTTGACTAAATGGGCTGATGGACAAATATTTGTTTTTTCTATGTTAGCTGAGATGGCACGGGCAGCTAAGGCCCTAATCAAGGCCATCCCATTAACGCTATATATATA
>JAYMFT010163815.1:0-12373 GCA_038088735.1 Panulirus argus | reverse complement strand
TATATATATATATATATGATAGCTGAGACAGCAAGGGCAACTAAGCCCCTAATCAAGGCCATCTTATTAACGCTATATATATATATAATATAATATAATATAATATAATATAATATAATATAATATAATATAATATAATATAATATATACACCTTTAATCCCGCAGACTGTATACCCGCTCCTCGTGCCTTCCTCGCATATCTTCCTCGGTTGGTAGTACCCATCCTCTGAAATCACTGCAGATTATCCCGTCACCGCCATATACTATTCTCTTACCCCCCTAAGGCACTATACCCCTTTCCCACATGTACTATAACAACATTTCCTGGCACTATACCTCTCCTTTAGGCACCGTTCACTCATTCCCATGGACGCTTGAGTTTCATTTTCCCCAGACTGCATATTCCTCCTTTCTCATGTTCTAGATATCTAACATCTGTGCTGCTGTTCTTTCCACAACGCCATTGTACCATTCTCCTAACTCCCCCAGCACCATACCTTTGGTTTTCAGTTTATACTTCCGCTCCCCTAAACACTATACCTCTGTAGTGCATGTACTACCTCCCTCAGACGCTGCACTCGCTCTTGCCAAACACACGCTCGCTGCCCAAGGCAGTACCATCTTTCTAATAGACGCTGTGCCCACTTGTCTTCTGAAAACGTACCCAAACTTCCCCCATCTCGAAATTGATACTCTCCGGCCAGTATCTGGACACAGCCCGCTTCCTCAGACGCCGTAGCTCCACTTCCTCAGACGCTGTAACCCTCCTGCCCTTTTGGCGCTCCACACTTCCCAGAACGTGTGCGCTCCGCTCCAAGAGGAACCATGTCCCTCCTTCCCCAGACATAATAGTGCCACTTCGCTTGACATTATCCTCCCGAGTATCCTGCTACTATACGCCCGCTTCCCCAGAAAATGTACTGGTGTTCCCCAGACATTTTTCCAATGCATTTTCTGACACTGTATCTTCTTGCTCCAAGAGCTGTACCCTTGCCCCACTCACTGTACCATCCCGTCCCCAAGATAGTGTATGCCTTCTCAGGTAGACAGTGTGCGGACGTTTCCCCAGATACTGCCTTCCCGCAGGACACTGTCGGTAACCTTTCCCCATCACTATACCGTCACTACGTCAGATTTTATCCTACTACTTCACCGTGCTATGTAGTGTTTCCCCCACAGTGTTTGCTACCGTCCACACACGCTGCACACTCCATCCTCACTCTTCGCCAGACACCATAACACCAGTAATCCTCACCTAGAACACCCTTTCCCTTTAGTGTTGTACTCCAGTTCCTCTCTCCTCCCCACTCTTACACCCTAGTTCATCTGACACCATTACTTTCTCCTTGGAACCAGTTTCGCCGTTCCCACCCACTCCATACTTGTGTTCCTCTGACAGTACCCGTACTTTGTAGGGGCCGCACCCCTGCTTCTTCTGGCTGTACATACCCCCTGCTCAAAACACTATATACACATTCCCCCAGAGGCTGTAGTACCGCTCCCCCCCCCCCACGCTGTGCTCTCGGTCCCTCCAGACACTACACCCCAGTTATCCCCCGGAGACTATACCTCTGTTCCTATAACGCTATCACCTCGTTCCACAAGACGCTCTGTACTCCCGCACCTCACACATTTCACTCTTATATTCTGGACCCCGTTACCCCTTCACCTCTAGACGCTATAACCTTCTGCTTCATACTGCTGGATACCTCTGCTGCCTTAGGCACTGTTTGTTCAGATGCTGTATGCCAACTTCGCCCAGCACTGTAGCTGCCACTACCTCCGGTAGTACTCTCCCGCTCCTCAGATATTGTTCTTTTTCCCCGCCAGACGCTGCACTCCTGCTCCTGCAGAAGCAGTACTCCCGGCTCCAGTAGACACAACACTCACCGTCGTCGACATTTACTGAAGAACTCGTTACTTTTCCATCTTTGCATCATACACAGCAGCCTTGCTCCTTTGGACATTCTACTTTCGTTCGGCCAGACGCTTTACCCCTTCTCTCTCAGACATTTTACTCCACCCTAAGACACTATACCTCCACTCTACACGCTGCCTCCAGCACCTGACACTGTACATCTGACCATGAAGCACTCTTGTCACCTCTCCTTACTCTGTTTCTCCATTCCACAAATAATGTGCGTCCGCTGCGAGAGACAATATATTGTATATTCACTCCCCAGTAACCCATGACTTCTCTCTGCAAATACCATACCGTCGCTCCCCAGACACCTTGCACATAACCCCCCCCCCCTTCTCCCCCCGGGCAACGTATCACCTCACCCCATCCTACCTTCCTCTCTCCCCAGCACCGCCAACACTATGCCTATGCCCCCAGGGCCTCACACCCCAACGCCAGACACTGTATCTTCGTCTGTCTAGGAATTTTACCCACTTCGCCTCCCTCGACGCTGTAGCCTCTTCTCCCCAAGTGAATACACCCACTAGTGGGGTGGCAGCAATGGTGCACACGGCGGTGGGCACCCGGAACGCCCGAGGCTGGTGTCTCTCTCTGCTGCAGGAGGAACATGGTAAGAAAATAACAGGTGGCGTATCGCCCTCTGGTTATGGGTTCACGATTAATAAGGCAGGACCACTGTTGCCCTAAGGTGGGAGGGAGGGAGGGAGGATGAGGGACGGTCGGTAGGAGGGTGGGTGTTGGAAAGTTGGGTGTGTAGGAGGGAGAGAGGAGGGTGAACCACTGGGAGGATAGGGTTGGAGGGAGGGAGGACTGGTGGTTAGGAGGAGGGAGGGTGAAGGATGAGGGAATGGAAGGTGGGTGGAGAAGGATGGTTTGCTGGAAGAGGGTGGGAAGGTAGGATTTTAGTGTGAGAGGGAGGATGGATGTTCGCTTGTGGGAAGGAGAGAGAGAAGTGAAGGGAATACTAGGCGGCTAGAGGGAGGAGGATGTGTATGTAGGGAGGGAACAGGGATGGAACGTTGGAGGGAAACGATGGGTGGCAGGGGAGAGCGGAGGTGTGATGGGGAGGAATTAGGATCATTGGAGAGATGAGAGAGAGAGAGAGAGAGAGAGAGAGAGCCGTGCAGGGTTCCTCATACGTTATGCAGGATCGAGAGTGAGAGGACGAGGGCTGGAAGGCACCGAGATATATTGAGACGATGAAAAACATGTCGTATGAATTAGAGCCACTTGGTCCGTGTTGGATGAAGGTCATACACAACGCTGTAGGACAAACGAAACGGGAAGGACGGATATAAATGCGAGCACATCTCAGGAGATGAAGAAGTAAGGAGATGAGGGATAGAAGATAGATGGGTAGGAGAACGAGCGGTAAATATCGAGAGATGTTGGGGTGGACGTTGGAGGATTAGCATTTGGGATGTGGGGTGATGTGTTGGACTGATGTGTGGAGGACTGTTGAGAGCGGAGTGGAGGAGGCGGTGGATCAGGGAAAACGTGAGGTGATTGTGTTGAGCGAGGGAGACGTGGTATCATCGAGGGATGGCTTGAGTGGTGGTGGTTGGTGACGGTGGTTTGTGAACGTAGCTGCTGAAGTCAGCGTGAGGGTCAAGTAGAACCACGCCGGGAGTCGTAGAAATTAATAGAAACTGGGGAAGAAAAAAAAAAAAAGGAAAAAAGATCTGCTTGTGTCATAAGGTGGAGGAGAGTCTGTGGCATAAGAGGAGGAAGTGTGAGCGGAGTGTGTGGGTGTGGCCGAGGAAGTGACGGGCCAGGGCAGGACAGGAAGGCCTCCCTCCGGTGGGGCTTCCTACTGGCCTGGTGGGTGAAGACCCCTGGCTTCCTGCCTCCACCTCCTTCCTGGCTACCACAACCCAGCCAGCCGGCCCGCCTCACTCATCACCCCCCCCCCCACACACACACACATTCCTCATGATGATAGTGATGTTAAGAAAACATATCAATGATGATGATAACGAAGCCGAGGATTATCCTGCGTCCTTACGCTTGGGAGAGAAAATATACTGCTTAGTTTTGGGCCTATGACTAGCACGAAAGGTAAGGCAGACACAAGATACTACTTGTGGTTTAGGAGTTTAAAAAGTCGCGAGCAGTTCATGAGGGAAGTGGCGCCTGTGCGGGCAGGACAGCCTCCACGTCTGCAGGGGTCAGCACCAGGTGACCTTCAAGGGGTCAGGGCTCACGTGGCACAGCGTCATACGTGTCACATGGGCCGTGCATTAGGCAGCATGATGGCTCTAAATAGCTGGCGCAGCTACTTCGTCTCTCCCAACCTCTCTCACAAGTCGCATCACGGGAAGCGGCGGCGCGCACACCGCCTCGCCCGAGGTGTGTGTGTATGGTGAGGGAGGTGACGGTGGGTTCGACCCCTTGACCTTGTCTCCCCCATCACTACTCCAGGAGTGTCCATTAGTGAACATTTGCTTTCGTAAATGCGAAAAATATTATGGTATCACACAATGGGGTAAACGGCGTTTATTTGTTGGTGTGTCAGTGGTAAATATGATTTTTTTTTCTTAAGATATATTAGTAAGTTATTCCTCTGTATAGTTATTGTACTTCCCCCACGATAGTGTAGATAACATTCTTTTATATGCAGATGGTGAACGTGAAGACTTCAGACGAGTGTCAGGTACAGCTGGAGGTCTTTCCTGAGCCATAGCAGTTGTCTTCCATCGGATCCTTTGAAGGGCTTAGCTACTGGTATCCTTGATGCCCTCATCCTCATCCCACATTACTTCCTCCCATCCTCTACCTGAGAGTGACTCAGGACTGCAATATCTATACAGTGCTCTAGCTGATGGCGATTGAGGATATCATTTACGCCAACGAAGAACTCGCCGAGAACGATGTTGTTGGACTCTTTGTTTACAAAGTGAATTCGTACCTAAGAAGAAGTGGAGGTGGGAACGTGACGCTTATTTCATAATATATACCCCCCTCCCCCTCCCTCTTGTTCATTCGCTCGTTAATAGCGGGGAAGTTTGTCGTTATCTCACTGGGTTATCATTGCCCCCCGAGCGTTAAGAGCGGGAAGAAAGGGTGTGTTCGGCAAATGGTAAATTACCAAAGTTAAATGTTGGCTGGCGTGGTTTATGGGGTCATTATTGGCGGGGCGGAGGAAACTTGGGCGCTGGGATATGTTGGGAATCTGATGTGTTACGTAGTTGCTAAGTTAATCCCAACTTTTGCTCCACTGTTTGTTACACATGTTTGCCTCCCCCCCCCCCCTTACCCACTCCCTCCCCCCCTAAAAAAAGAAGCCCCCCCGAAATAAATTGAAGGAAGTTAATGAATTTTACTGGTGGAAACATCCCTTGTATACCACAGGCTATTGAGCGTGTTTTCTCCGGAGGGCGTTCATTGCTTCTTTGTTAGTACTTTGGCCGGGCTGGCGGGGCGTATCAGGCGCTGGCCCGTGAGTCAGGACCCGAGGAGGCTACTTGTTCGCTGTCAGCGTTGTTTACTGGCAGAGTTTGCCTTCGTGTGTATGGCCTCGTGGATTCCCCCGAATGGTCTCGGTTGTTGGGGTAAGGCTTTGATCACAGGCAGGTAGAACTGCGCGCGCGCGTGTGTGTGTGTGTGTGTGTGTGTGTGTGTGTGTGTGTGGTTTCCTTTCCTTATTACCCGTTTGCGCATATGGGGAGGGAGCTTTACGCTCGTGGAACCCCGTCTCTAACCAGTTCATTAATGTTCTTTTTTATATATATTTTTTTTTATTGTCCAAGGGTACTCGCATTTACTGACACGACTCAGCTCGTTACTCGCGTCCACAGCTGTTTGGCTGAAGTGCCTGACTTCCAGTCATGCCCTCCTGTCCTGGACTGTCTTCTGATGTCGAAGAAATGGTCTCTGTTGACGTCGTTATTGGCCGGCTCGAATGTTATATGTAATTATAATGTCCCCCTGATGCTACTTTCTCCCAGTGCGGGTAGGTTAAGGGCTTCCCTTCTCTTATCGTAGCTCACTCCTTCCAGTCTTGGCGCCTGCTTGTTGCACTCCCTTCCACCATTTCACTCCCATCGCCCTTTACACTCCTTTCGCCCTTTGCACTCCCTTCGCCCTTTGCACTCTCTTGGGCCTTTCCGGCAACTTTTTTTTTTCTAATGAGAAAACCAGACTCTTGATGTTTATTCCAGCTTAGGGGGACTATACATTGTTTACATCTTCCTAACCATCTCACAGTCCACGAACTTGAGAGCAGTGTTGACAGTGGCCAAAATACAATTGTTTCCCCGTCACAGTCCTCGTCACCGGCAAGTGACTGGTTCAGTGTGAGGTCATCTCGCCGTTGATTCTCGCAGTACAACTCCTGTAATATTTTCATATTTCCCCCGATAGAGTATTTAGCCGTCTGGTGTGTTTGAGACCTTTTCTGTCTTCGTGACTTTCTCATTTTTTCAGGGTTAGATTTCGTAATCTGTTTATTTCTTACCACTGCCGCATCTCATTTAGGTCCCCTTGTAACATCTCAGTTTCGCAGTTCCTTCATGATTTCAGCATTATCAGCCCACGTATTTAGGTATGAATGCACCTCGTCTAGTAAATCATTTATCGTCAGTCAAGTAGAGGCGCCCTAGCACTGAGCCGTTCTCAGACCCAATCCAGTTTGGAGAGCGACCGTCTGTTGGCCACAACCTGGGCGTTTAGCTTCATCGTCAGTGATCTGGTGGGGGTCTTGTATCACATGCCTTATGGCAGTTCAGGAATATACGTACAGTCCAGTCGCCCAACCCCTTTCTTCTAGGATATTGCACACTGGCTCATGAGTATCCAGTAGGTTCCTCTTCCGTGATCTTTACCTTCTAAACTCACGTTTTATCTTACTTAAGTGGTTTACGTTATACAGGTGCCCCTCTTGATTGCTTTCTGGTTATGTTCTGTAGTATCATGCAAGTTGCCATCCTTATGTTTACTTGCCTTTAATCCAGGGCAAATTATCTTTCATCTTTCTTAAACATTGGCACAACGGTGGCTCTCTCTCTTCCATGCCGTTGCAACACACTTCGGTGAGGAAGACTTGGAACACGATCACCAATGGTTTGGCATGGGTCTTCACTCATCTTCTGAGCACCAGTGGGGTGAGGCTCTCTGGTCCAAGGGCTTTGTAAGGGCCAGGTACCTTCATAAAGGCTCATCACCCCTGAAGAGCGTGTATTTATATATACTTATTTGTACAGTATGGGACGAGGGTTCTGCACTCCATCTCGTGTGTATGTGTGTGTGTGTGTGTGTGTGTCAATATTTGTTTTTTTTTCAAACTTTGCGCGGTATATTTTTATAATGTAACGATTTAGGTTCTTAGGTACGATACGGCTCACCTTCTGTAAGTTTTCAAGAAAAAAAAAGTTCGCTCCGTGACCGCGTTATAAAGTGGGACTCGACTCCCGCGCAGAAATTTCCTCCACAATTTTTGTTACACGTTTTCTATTTTTTTATTTTAAGAATTTTTGGGGATAACTCTTAAAATGGGGGGGGGGGGATGTCTGTAGCTACTTGACGCGCAATGACTCCCCTTCTGTCAAGTCCCGTTATAACTTCTTGATCATTCTCTTCGTGTTGTCGAAATTCAGAGTTTTTATTTTAAAATTTGGATTTTATAAGATTTTTTTTCTAATAATTCTTTGTGTTTAATGAAGGTGGGAAGTTCGTTATATTTTCTTTGTATTGAAGCTTTCAAAACGACGGTACTTATGGTACGTATTGATTATCCTTCCGAAGGTTAGTTAGCCTGCCCACCCACCCAGACCATATCAGAGGGGTAATTAAGGCTGTTCACGGGTGGTTGGTTATTTAGGCTTTAGGCTTAAGGCCGTCAGCGTTAAAGTGTACACAAGAGTCGAAAAAAGTGTTGATCACATCCTTCAGGTGTTTAAGATAATTCTTAGAGTATACACACCTACACTGCATTTAATGTACATGGCCTGTGAGGCCTGTTTTTTCCACTGTATATTAAGAACACTTAAGATTTAAGATTTTTTCTTATTCTTCTTAGAGATTTATAAGAACACTGTGTTACTTCTCTTCTGTGTTGTATGTAAACATTGCCAGAGTCTCGGTTATTTGTTCGAATGAATGAACTTCGAAATCCAAAAACGTATTTTGATTTTCAAGGTAGTCGACCTTAGGTCTTCTCCATCCTCGAGTTTATGGCGGGATGTTTAGCTGACGTGCCTGGGCTGCGTCTGTCAGCACCTGCTGAAATATTAACACCGTTGCGGAAATGTATAAGGTACTCGAATCTTGTGTTCTCTCCATCTCTGACGTTGATATCTGAATCTATCTATCTATCTCTCTATCTGTCTGTCTAGCTATCTATATATGTGTGTGTGTGTGTGTGTGTGTGTACAGCTGGGCTTAAAGCTTGATACATTGCTGGGTGTAAAGCATGATAACTTGTTGAATCTAACGGTGTCATACATTTCTGAGCTTAAAAGCTTTATATATTACTGAGCTTAAAACTCTATATAATGTTGGCCTTAAAGCTTGACATATTCCCGAACATAAAGCTCGACATATTGCAGGGTGTAAAGCCTGATAAATTGTTGGACGTACAACGTGACATATTTCTGTAGAGCTTGCTATATTACCGGGTTTAAAGTTGGATGTATTGCTTGGCTTAAAGCTTGATATTATGCTGAGCCTGAAGCTTAATATACTACGTGGTATAATGCCTAGGTGTATGGATGGATATAATCGACATATTGGGCATAGTACTCAACATACTTGTGGCTTTATTGCTTGGTATATTTTCAGCACACTTTTGCTGTGGATGTCTAGGATATGTATGATTGTGAACTCATATAGTGACCGAGTGAAGGAGGCTCTCGTTGGGTGTGTGATCAGAGATGTTCCTACAGTTATCATGTGACTGTTTCTCTCTAAAATGTTTGTGTGTCGGTTTGGCAAAATACCACCCTGTTCCGGTGGTGGGTAAGCTCTCTTAAGACTTTCTTTACATATACCTTACAATAGTTTGGGAGGTCCTCTATCCCCACAGCTGGGTCTGGAACCCTACCTTACCTTACGTGTACCTTTTGGTGGTTTCGGAGTTATCCCACCTCCACCGCTCGGTCTGGGACCTAGCTGTCATGTTCTTCCTCAGATTTAGCCAGGCTGTTGGAGGCCATCGTACCCATCACAAGATCCTATTCTTCCACAAATGTTTTCGTGACGCGTATGTTGTTCCTCGCGAAAGCAGGGAGGGCCGTACGCACATCAACCTTATGATAATGTAAGACCTTATCTCTCACGGACCCCGTCTCACCTCTCTTTGCTGCTGGTGGCAGTCGTAGGATCTGGGAGGTGAGTGTCCTATAAGATGGAAAGGAGTGCAGGAGGAGGAGGGTTTGGTGTGAGAGGAATAACTGGTAAGTGAAAGGAAGAGAGGAGAGGGAGTGTAGTGTGAGAGGAAGGCTCAGGTGAGGAGTGTTCCAGTGAAGGGAACCGGCCTGGGAGGAATCCTCGGATAGGTAGGTCACGTAGATTCGGTCGCAGGGCTGGGACCCGGCAGATGGCGTAGGAGTCTCCAGGAGGGTCGAGATCGAGAGCCCCCTGCTGGTGCCGTGGGAGACTGGGTCGGTGGACTGGGGCCCGTTAGGTGGCGTAGGTCCCATTAGGTCGCTTGGGACCCGGCAGGTGGCGTGTGACCTGGTAGGTAACGTTGGACTCGGTGGATAGAGTAGAATCCAGATGGTGGTTTTGAGAGGGGTTGGTAGTTAGCGTTAGGCCCCAACAGACAGGTAGGCTAGGGGACCCGGCAGGTAGTTGGGGTTAATGTTGGGATCTCGACAGGTAGGCGTGAGACCCGACAGGTAGGTAACGTTGAGGAGAGGGAGCCCCCGACAGGTAGCGTGGGTCCCGGCAGTTCTGGCCGGAATGGGAGGGCAGGGAATCTTGGGCGGGTGGCGCCGCGCCTTACGACCGTGTTAGAGCTGAATAAATAAGTTTGTGGCCATAAAACCCAACACCCCGGAACTGTGCTGGTGATGTTGGGTGGGGTAGGGGGAGGGGAGGAGGGGTTATTACCACGGGGACCCCCGGAGAGAGAGAGAGAGAGAGAGAGAGAGAGGCGGGGAGGATGGATGGGTGTGATAAGATGTAAGCCTGACTAAAACCTAAGTAGGGACTGTAATATTCTTAAGGTCAGATAAACCAGTATACCACGAGTACTCACACGTGTGACCTTTACGCTCAGAACCTGAGAATTCATGCGAAAGGCTGAGAGACGAGACCCTTTTGGCGCTCTGGGCCCGTGTTTTAAAATCGATCTCCATACGTGCGTTTCGTTGTTACGGTTCTGATGTGATTTATAAGTCGTGGTAGGATCGTTGGTTGAACACTACTAGCACCACTATGGCTGCCAGGAACGGGTTAGTGGTAGCAAGGTCGCCCCGACAAATGAAAAGCCAATTCATCACGAGTACAAAAGTCTGCCAACTTAATAATCCATATTTCACGAACACAACAGAAATTCTGCCGATTTACAGACCCGTGTATCACTGCAGTAACGAAACACTACGGAATTAACATCCCACATTTCACCAACACGACCGAAAAATGGAAAAAAAAAAAAAAAGTGAAATTACGGAGCCACATTTCACTGACCCAGCCATAAGTGTACGGTCTTACCCCCATTTTTATTGCCAATAGAGACAATCCATGAGTTCGCTAACCCACTCTTCGCTGAACGAACGTACACAGACAAAAAGAAAATGTCTTACGAAGGAGCATTTTACTATCATCGAAAATTGCAGGAAATTAAGCAGATATGTAAAAAAGAAATCAATATTATTAGCAAATAATGTCAGCAAAAGCACTCGAAGTAAAGTGTAATTTACCAACAATATTTCCTGAACAGAGCAAACACCTACGCACTTACTTACTAAGCGATCGTTAGAATGAATTTGATGACCAACAGAATGTCCATTAATTATTAATGGCGGGTTTTTGTTTAAAGCAACAGGCCGACGAGTGGGGAGCTCTCCACAGACGCCTCGCCTCCCGCCCACACTTGTTCTGGGACAACTGGCCGTGTGGGTCTCTCGTACGTAAATGCTTTCGTAAATTCCATGCGTTTCCTGTAAGTCGCTTACAGTTTACAGTCAACTGTAAGGATAGTTTTTGAATACTCCTGTAGATAATTCGCTAGTTAGATATTTTGAGTATATTTGATATAGTTTCCTGTGTGAAATCGGCAACCGTTTTACGTAATCGAAATATTTTTGGCATTTATGTGCGTTGTTAATTGACTGAATCCTGTAGATGGACTTCAAAAGTCCCAAGCAATTAGGTTTAATTGCCTTAGAGAGAGAGAGAGAGAGAGAGAGTACTTAAGCAGGAGTACTTACCAAGAGATTTTTTGCCAACACGGAGGACAAGCGCGTAGTGCTCATCGAAAGATGACTTATTTACGAGGATCAAGTTGTGCGAACCAAGGTGTTGTTAAGTGTTGCGTGTGTGTGAGATGGAGACATTGTATTCTTTTCTGGAATGAATCCCAGCAGCCCACGTATGGGTGAGGCAGTAAGAAAAGACGGCAACCTGGGTCAAAGGAGTGAGACTCGACAGCCATCATCAGAGACAAATGTTCCAATATGCACATAAGAGATTTTTGGAATATTTCTCTGTAACTAGGAATCCTAGTCGGTTAAAAGTGTTGATGTCATGCCAAACAAACCAAGCTTACACATGGCAACACCTCAATAAACATCCGTCGAATGATGTGACAAACACGAAGAGGTTTTGAGCACCACAGGCAGGTTATAGGGAATCAAAGATGATTCAGAAAGAAACTCCAGTCACCCACTGCCCAAGACAACAGAGGATCAGAACGTCGTTTAAAGGTTCAAATAAAAGACGACAGGAGGGGGACCATGAGGGATCCAGCACCACAGATGCCGTTGGTATAAAGTCGGGGAAGCTTCTTGCGCGTCGCGGGACAAAAGAGGATCAGGAAGTTGTTTAAAAGCCCAAACAAAAACAGGTTTCGAGCCGTTTGCGAGGCATGCGTTTACGGGACCTCGTGAAAATATCGTCTCCGATCTTATTCTACCGGGAAAGCGAACGTCAAAGGAATTCCAAAGAGCATTTGCACATTTTAATTAGTGACGTGTTTTAGAAACAGAATTCCTGTTTTCTTTTTTTTTTTTTAATTGCGAAAGGAAAAGAGGAATGGAGTTTAAAGTTATACAAAAAAAGGCAGCCATTGCAACACTTCAACAAACACGTATCACAGAGGCAGGGAGAGCCAGTGTGTAGGCGGCCGACCTGGCCCGAAAACAAAAGAGGATCGTCCGTGTCAGCAGGCGAGGAGGAGGAGGAGGAGGAGGAAGAGGAGGAGCCCCGCCCCAAGCCCGCGCCAGGGCCGTCCTGAGTCGAGGGTAATAAGGATAAGATTTTAATGGCTTGTCATCCGTGGGCGTCTGTAT